>JAPKLW010004788.1:0-24656 GCA_026898455.1 Plectranthus barbatus
CCAGCTGGGCTAGGGGAAGTAGAACATTAGGCCTACATATTCCAACAATAAAGAGCATTGAGCTCCATAGGAAAGAGAAATATTAACAAAAAAGAATGTAGGATGATAATTGATTACATATTCCTTAAATTTAGATGAATCATTCGAAAGAAAATATATGATCTTCTTATGTAGGGGTTCTTCAATCACTCTAAGATAGAAGTCAAAATTTGGGTAATTGACTCGATAGATTTTTTACGCTCCACTTTGTATTAATGATTTATATTTTCTTAAGATAACTAGTAATAACTCTTTCTTTAGGATCAAGATTCGAATAAATAATGCTGATATAATAAATAATGATAGAGTTATTTATCTATTTTTTTAAATTTTTATTTTTATACTATCCTGATCTACTTTCAATCTAGTCTAGATTAATATGTTATAGAACTTATCTTTTTTGTAAGTTTCCTTGTTTGTTGTTTAAATTTATATCATTATATATTTTACAAAAAGCTAATAATTCCATATACATCAACTCGCATTAAATATATGAAATAGCACATAACTAAAAGGAAAATATCTTATCCGAAATCTTTTATATTCTCATCTTATTTCTGAATATTCCTATAAAAGATCAAGCATCCACGAAAATAAGAGAGAAAATAATTGAGAGAGAAAAAAAAAAAAGAGAAAACACAAAAAAAAACTGATTTATTCGCGACCAACTTTTTGGTCGCGAAATCAATATATTCCGTCGCAAATAATCATTTTGCGACGGATTCGCGACCAAATCCGACCGTCGAGAAATCAATGATGGCTAAATATTTTGCGACCAACACAATGGCGTCGTGTTGTTGAACATTTTTCACGCTATCAAGAATTAAGAAATTAATTGATGGCTTGAATGGTTTAGATAGATGATTTCCTGCTTCTTTGAGGAACTTGACTGAATGCATAGAATGTTCTTATTTCTACATTTAATAGGAACTAATGTAGAAAACATCTTCTTTTTTTATTTAAATTTATTTTTTATCTTTCGTTTGTAATTTAAGTGAGGATTGCAGAATAGCTTGAATAGATGCTGCCTGCGCAGTTCTATTTCAAACTTGAGTTAAGCAGAAATTTATGTTTTGTTTTCATTTATAGGAATTGTGAAAGCAGGTTTGATTTTGGCTTCTTGGTTGGTGTTAGGCAATGTTGTAAAAATTCCCACCTAAGTGCTAGGCGAACCCCAACCGAACCGATTACCCTCTAATCCCCGTGTTTAATCGGTCTAGCATGTAATCGACGCCTTGACACCACTTAGGCTGCCTAATGCGTCTAGGCGCCGATTTAGATGACGACCAAGCTCGCTACGCGCCACTTACGTGGCCGACTAAGCGTGCTGCGTGCCACCTAATCAGTTAGGCAACCTACTTTTTATATATATATTTTTAAAAATAATTTAAATTTATATAATCTTACTTTTTATATGATAAATATATATTATAAATATTAAATATTAAAACTAACTTACCTATTAACTACCGCCTACAAAACGTCTAAACCTCCTAGGTGCTAGGCCCTACCCGAGCGCCTAGTAATTTTTTCAACCATGGTTGTAGGTCAGACAACAAGGGAACTATTTAAAGCTTCGAGTAAGGAATTAATGCACGTGTGCAAGCATGTAAAAAGCACCTTTGATGAAACTATAAAGGAGTTAAAGAATAAGCAAGTGGTTGATTCTATGGATATTACACACTAGTTTAGTCTATTAGGGTTCAATTTAAATTTGATGTTGCCTTATTATTTCAAAATTAGGTTGGTGTAATAAAATTACATTCAGTTATATCAGGTTTTTGAACCACTGCTAAGGTTCACTTGTTTTTAGTTCTGATAATTCCTTTGATTTGACTAGTCATAAATTCAACCTTTAGTAGTGGTTCAAAAACTGATAAATATATGATATTAACTTGAGAACCAAAATCAAGTGAACCTTAGCAGTGGTTCAAAAACTAATATAACTGAATGTAATTTTATTACACCAACTTAATTTTGAAATAATAAGGCCAACATAACATATAAATAGAACCCTAATAAACTAAACTAGTGTGTAATATCCATGGAATCAACCACTTGTTTATTCTTTAACTCCTTAATAGCTTCATCAACGGTGCTTATAACATGCTTTCACACCTGCATTAATTCCTGAGTCGAAGCTTTAAATAATTCCCTTGTTGTCTGACCTACAACCATGGTTGAAAAAATTAATGCTAGGCGCTCGGGTAGGGCCTAGCACCTTGGCGGTTTAGGCGATTCGTAGGCGGTAGTTAATCGGTAAGTTAATTTTAATATTTAATATTTATAATATATATTTATCAAATAAAAAGTAAGATTATATAAACATAAATTATTTTAATATATATATATATAAAGTAGGCTGCTTAACTGATTAGGTGGCACGCAGCACGCTTAGTCGGCCACCTAAGTGGCGCGTAGCGAGCTTGGTCGGCATCTAAATCGGCACCTAGATGGATTAGGCAGCCTAGGCAGTGTCAAGGCGCCGATTACTCGCTAGACCGATTAACACGGGGATTAGAGGGTAATCAGTTCGGTTGGGGTTCGCCTAGCACTTAGGTGGGAATTTTTACAACATTGCCTACAACCAACCAAGAAGCCAAAATCAAACCTACTTTCACAATTCCTATAAATGAAAACAAAACATAACTTTCTACTAACTCAAGTTTACAATAGAATTGCGCAGGCAGCATCAGTTCAATCTATTCTGCACTCCTCACTTAAATTACAATCGAAAGATAAAAAATTAAGTTAAAAAATTAAAAAAAAAATGTTTTCTAAATTAATTCCTATTAAATGTAGAAATAAGAACATTCTAAGCATCCAGTCAAGTTCCTCGAAGAAGCAGGAAATCATCTATCGAAACCATTCAATCCAACAATTAATTTCTTAATTCTTGATAGCATGAAAAAGGTTCAACAACACGACGCCATTGTGTTGGTCGCAAAATATTTAGCAACCATTGATTTCGCGACGGTCGGAATTGGTTGCGAATCCGTCGCAAAATGATTATTTGCGACGGAATATATTGATTTCGCAAGCAAAAAGTTGGTCGCGAATAAATCAGTTTTTTGTTGTGAGCTAAAGGTTGAATTTATGACTAGTCAAATAAAAGGAATTATCATAAAAATATGATATTTACTTGAGAACCAAAATCAAGTGAACCTTAGCAGTGGTTCAAAAACTGATATAACTGAATGTAATTTTATTACACCAACCTAATTTTACCTCTAATAATAATACACAAAATCTTGTTTTCTTATTCTCTAATTAAATCCGGAGATAAATCTGATTCAGACTTCATACACTAAAAAGAAACTGAAAAAAAAAAAGGCCAAAAACTGTTGAAAAAGAGGGGTTATTTATTTTTTTGGTTGGGAACCCTAGAAGGTGGAAACATGAAACCCTAAACCTAATGTGGTAGAAAAAACTAGCTAAATCGTGAATAGTATTTACGGTTTCATTAAAACCGTAAACACTATCCACGGCTTTACGAAGACCTAATTTTTTGTTTCATTAACTAACTATTAAATTAATAAGCATGCTGTTTAAAAAAAATTGATAAAACCGTAAATACTATTTACGGTTTCTAATTAAATAAATTTTCGAAAAAATACAAAAACCGTAAATAGTATTTACGGTTTTCAAAAAATCAAATTATTAAAAAAAAATTTAAACCGTAAATAACATTTACGGTTTTATGATTTTTTTTTAAAAAAATAAATAATATAAACCATAAATATTGTTTACAGTTTTTGATTTTTTTTTAAAAAAAATTAAATAAAGCAAAAATATTAAATCCGTAAATACTATTTACGGTTTTATTTTGCCCATTCTTCTCACGTTTTCTGACAGCTTTTACTGTCATGCAAGTACAATAATTATTGACAATAATTTTACAACTTTCTTCACTCAATTTAAGCTCACCATATTCCTATTTTGAAGCTCACAACTCTTTATTCTTCAAAACCCTTTGAGCTTCTTCATTTTATTCTAACTTCCGACGAATCTGCATCATATTTCAGCCTTCAATCCTCACCCAAAATGAACCCTTTTGATGTATATTTTTTCTGGCAAAGCACTATCGTTGAAGAACCCAATTTGTCTTAGATATAACAAAAGAATCGTTGGATCTCTCGCAGTTGAAAGAAAAAATATTTGAAGCAACTGGTTGGAACAATTCAAGGTGGGAGCTCCAACTAATGTTACATTTTATCTCTAAGCCGCAGTGGGGTGTTCTTGATCTTTATGACGAGAGAGGCATGGCAGCGTTATATAATTATAGTCATTTTCGTCCGGCTATAAATATTACGCTCCATGATGTGGATTATGGAAACTATATGCTCCATGCTGAGGACGGTGGAAATGAAACGCTCCATGGCGGGGATGATGGAAATGATGCGCTCGATGTTGCGGAGATTGGAAGTGATCTCAAGCAAGATGAATCCAGTGGTGATGAAAGTTTCTCTGCCGACTAGGAGGAGGAAATGGAATCAATTCCTGACCCAGACACTGAAATTGAAGAGCGTGATGCATTCGTGGCTGAGGGATCGAGAGGGAGGTATGTCTACACAGACATTGGTAATTATGCTGATCCTAATGATAATGATAATTTTTTTGGTATGCCGGAAATATGGAGTGGTGATCCGAATGAGATTGCAGCCGACTTATGTTTTTCCTCGAATGATGACGTGAAGCAGTTTGTCACTCTTTGGTCTGCTAGTAGGGGCGTTGCATACCGGCTAAAAAAGTCGAATCCAAAATTATGGGATGTTTACTGCGACACCATTCACAGTTCGAATTCGGCAAGTTCATCTCAACAAGTTCTTCCGTGCCAATGGAGAGCTCGAGCTGTCCCTTCAGTTGTTGCAGGTGGTTGGATACTTACTCACTGGGTGGATAGACACAATTACTCCGGAAGTAGCTCGAGGCAACAAGGGCGAAATATCTCGTCTGAAATGATATCCCACTTGATCCGGGGCCACATTGAGCATGATCTGGAGTTTAAGGTCAAGAGCATCCAGGTGATTATCCGTGAAACCTATAATGTGAGTGTGAGTTACAAGAAGGCTTGACACGGGCGGAGAAGAGCCCTGGAGTATATGTACGGTGATTGGGAGTCAAATATCCATGAATTGCCCAACCACATGGATGTTGTGATTCGACGAAATCCTAATACGAGGGTGGTCTGGAAATTCAAAAAAGGCGAGAAGAATGAGTCGCGTAGGATGTTAAAGTATGTGTTTTGGTCCTTTGGTGGTTGTGTGCAGGCTTTTCAGCACACGTTTTCGATCATCATGGTGGATGGCACCCCTACGAGGCACATACAAGGGAAAGTTGTTGGTAGCAGTTACAAAGACTGCGAACAACCGCATATTGCCAATTGCATATGCCCTTGTGGATGATGAGACCACCCACAGTTGGACTTGGTTTCTGAAGCACCTCCGTCTTAATGTTCTCGGAGACTGGCCTGTGTGTATGATATCTGATCGCAATGCCTGTCTCCTTGCAGCTTGGCGAACACATTCCCAGCGATTTCATGGAGCCGGATGGAATCGATACTGCCTTCGTCATATCTGCACCAATTTGATGGAGAAATTTCATGTGCAGGGTATCAAAGGGGTTTGTTATCATATTGGTTCATCAGTGTCGAGGACTAAGTATGAGAAGGCCTGGAGGGATATGCAGGACTTGAGTCCTGGTGCTTGTCAATGGCTTAGGCAAATACCGGAGCATAAGTGGACTCTTTACCGCAATGGAGGTCGTCGTTATGGCAATGCAATGACGAATGTATCTGAGAGTCACAATAATACTCTAAAAGGTACATGATTTCTGCCTATTAGAGCATTAGTCGATTCTACTCTTTTAAAGACGACATCCAGCTTTGATAATGCTCTTGGTGAGATCGAAAACTGCGATACCTTCATTGCCACCTATCACCATACAAGATTTATGAAGAGTAGAGTTGAGGCTGCAAGACATGTAGTTGTCCCCACGAGTGCCAGAAATCCAAATCAGATCTACACGATCTCAACAAATGCGAGAGACCATGGGGAAGTTAAATTTGAGCTCTACTACCACGACAGAACATGTGAGTGTGGTCAGTGGCAAGCAACACATTTTTAGTGCTCTCATGCCATTGGAGTTTATCTTCGAATGCAGGAGAACCCCAATGATCTAGAAGATTCGTTCCATACACGATCAGCATGGTTGCAACAATACAGTGGGGAATTTTGATTTGTCACAGATAACACAGAGTTGATATCTGTGGGATGGAGACTACAGCCGAATTATACAAGACTTGTTCATCAAAATGTCAGGGGTAGGCGTCGAATGCAGCGCACTCGAATGTCAATAGATCATCAAAATCGTAGGCGCATCACCGGCCCAATGCACTGCAAACGATGCAACAGTGATGAGAATATCACTAGAAAATATCCCTGGTCTCATCCCGTTCGGATAGATTCCCCATTGATTCAATTTATAATGCTCACGGAGAGCGTGATACCAATGATGGCGATGACGAAGACGAAGATGAAGATGAAGAGTAAATTTAAATGTTGTAATATGTTTGTATGCTTGTATGTTTTCATTTAATTGTATGTTTCAGCTTTTGTTTTCTCAAGTTGTGTTTCGTCAGCTTTTGTACGTATTATGTTATTTTAAACTAAGAAAATATTATCGTAAATATAGTTCAAATAACTATGAACTATAGTTCAATTATAATGATAATATTATCGTAAATATAGTTCAAATAAGTATGAAATAAAGTTCAATTATAAAGATAATATTAATTAAATAAGAATCAAAATAAATAATTAAAAAAGTATGAATTAAAATAAGAATTATAAAAACATACATAAAATCGTAAACAGTGTTGTCTGACCTACAACCTTGGTTGAAACAATTGCTATGCGCTCGAGTAGGGCCTAGAACCTAGGAGGTTTAGGCTTTTCCTAGGCGTTAGTTAATCGGTAAGTTAATTTTAATATTTCCAATTTATCAAATAAAAAGTAAGATTATATAAATTTAAATTATTTTTAAAAATATATATATAAAAGTAGGCTGCCTAACTGATTAAGTGTAACGCAGCACGCTTAGTCGGCCACCTAAGTGGCGCGTAGCGAGCTTGGTCGACATCTAAATCGGCGCCTAGACGGATTAGGTAGCGTAGGCGGTGTCAAGGCGCCGATTACTAGCTAGACCGATTAAACACGGGGTTTAGAGGGTAATCGATTCGGTTGGGGTACGCCTAGCACTTAGGTGGGAATTTTTACAACATTGCCCAAAAACAACCAAGAAGCCAAAATCAAACCTACTTTCACAATTCCTATAAATGAAAACAAAACATAGCTTTCTACTCAACTCAAGTTTGAAATAGAACTGCGCAGGCAGCATCTGTTCAATCTATTCTGCAATCCTCACTTAAATTACAAACGAAAGATAAAAAATGAAGTTAAAAAAAAAAATGATCTTTCCGACATTAATTCCTATTAAATGTAGAAATAAGAACATTCTAAGCATCCAGTCAAGTTCCTCAAAGAAGCAAGAAATCATCTATCAAAACCATTCAAGCCAGCAATTAATTTCTTAATTCTTGATAGCATGAAAAAGGTTTAACAACACGACGCCATTGTGTTGGTCGCAAAATATTTAGCAACCATTGATTTCGCGACGGTCGGATTTGGTCGCGAATCTGTCGCAAAATGATTATTTGCGACGGAATATATTGATTTCGCGACCACCTTTATGACTAGTCAAATCAAAGGAATTATCAGAAAAATATGATATTAACTTGAGAACCAAATTCAAGTGAACCTTAGCAGTGGTTCAAAAACCTGATATAACTTAATGTAATTTTATTACACCAACCTAATTTTGAAATAATAAGGCAACCTCAAATTTAAATTGAACCCTGATAAACTAAACTAGTGTGTAATATCCATGGAAACAACCACATGCTTATTCTTTAACTCCTTAATAGCTTCATCAAAGGTGCTTATTACATGCTTGCACACGTGCATTAATTCCTAACTCAAAGCTTTAAATAGTTCCCTTGCTGTCTGACCTACAACCATGGTTGAAAAAATTCCTAGGCGCTTGGGTAGAGCCTAGCACCTAGGAGGTTTAGGCGTTTCGTAGGCGGTACTTAATCGGTAAGTTAATTTTCATATTTAATATTTATAATATATATTTATCAAACAAAAAGTAAGATTATATAAATTTAAATTATTTTTAAAAATATATATATAAAAAGTAGGCTGCCTAACTGATTAGGTAGCATGCAGCACGCTTAGTCAGCCATCTAAGTGGCGCGTAGCAGGTTGGTCGGCATCTAAATCGGTGCCTAGATGGATTAGGCAGCCTAGGTGGTGTCAAGGCGCCGATTACTCGCTAGACCGATTAAACACGGGGATTAGAGGGTAATCGGTTCGGTTGGGGGTCGCCTAGCACTTAGGTGGCAATTTTTACAACATTGCCTAACACCAACCAAGAAGCCAAAATCAAACCTACTTTCACAATTCCTATAAATGAAAACAAAACATAACTTTCTACTCAACTCAAGTTTGAAATAGAAATGCGCAAGCAACATCTATTCAAGCTATTCTGCAATCCTCACTTAAATTACAAACGAAAGAAAAAAAATATAAGTTAAAAAAAAGAAGATGTTTTCTACATTAGTTCCTATTAAATGTAGAAATAAGAACATTCTAAGCATCCAGTCAAGTTCCTCAAAGAAGCCGGAAATCATCTATCGAAACCATTCAAGCCAGCAATTAATTTCTTAATTCTTGATAGCATGAATAAGGTTCAACAACATGACGCCATTGTGTTGGTCGCAAAATATTTAGCAACAATTGATTTCGCGATGGTCGGATTTGGTTGCAAATCATTCGCAAAATGATTATTTGCGACGGAATATATTGATTTCGCAACCAAAAAGTAGGTCCCGAATAAATCAGTGTTTTGTTGTGCTAAAAATTGAATTTATGACTAGTCAAATCAAATGAATTATCAGAAAAATATGATATTAACTTGAGAACCAAAATCAAGTGAACCTTAGCAGTGGTTAAAAAAACTGATATAACTGAATGTAATTTTATTACACCAACCTAATTTTGAAATAATAAGGCAACATCAAATTTAAATAAAACCCTAATAAACTAAACTAGTGTGTAATATCCATGGAATCAACCACTTGCTTATTCTTTTAACTCCTTAATTAATAGCTTCATCATAGGTGCTCATAACATGCTTGCACACGTGCATTAATTCCTGACTCGCAGCTTTAAATAATTCCCTTGCTATCTGACCTACAACCATGGTTGAAAAAATTGCTAGGCACTCGGGTAGGGCCTAGAACCTAGGCGGTTTAGGCGTTTCCTAGTCAGTAGTTAATCGGTAAGTTAATTTTAATATTTAATGTTTAAAAAATATATCTATCAAATAAAAAGTAATATTATATAATTTTTAATTATTTTTAAAAATATACTCCCTTCGTCTCATATGAATTGTCCACTTTGCTTTTGGCACAATAACCAATGCAAGTAGAGATAGAAGAAATTAGTATTTTATTAGTAAGTGGGTATTATTTTTCCATTTTAAGTAAGTGAACAATTAAATGGGACGGACAAAAAAGGAAAGGTGGACAATTGAAGTGGGACGGAGGGAATATATATAAAAAGTAGGCTGCCTAACTGATTAGGTGGCACGCAGCACGCTTAGTCGGCCACCTAAGTTGCGCGTAGCGAGCTAGGTCGGCATCTAAATCGGCGTCTAGACGGATTAGGCAACCTAGGCGGTGTCAAGGCGCCGATTACTCGCTAGACCGATTAAACACGGGGATTAGAGGGTAATCGATTTGGTTGGGGACCGCCTAGCACGTAGGTGGGAATTTTTACAACATTGCCTACAACCAACCAAGAAGCCAAAATCAAACCTACTTTCACAATTCATATAAATAAAAACAAAACATAACTTTCTACTCAACTCAAATTTGCAATAGAACTGCGCAGGCATCATCTGTTCAATCTATTCTGCAATCCTCACTTAAATTACAAACGAAAGATAAAAAATTAAGTTCAAAAAATAAAAAAAAAATGTTTTCTACATTAATTCCTTTTAAATGTAGAAATAAGAACATTCTAAGCATCCAGTCAAGTTCCTCAAAGAAGCAGGAAATCATCTATCGAAACCATTCAAGCCAGAAATTAATTTCTTAATTCTTGATAGCATGAAAAAGGTTCAACAACACGATGCCATTGTGTTGGTCGCAAAATATTTAGCAACCATTGATTTCGCGACGGTCCGATTTGGTCGCGAGTCCGTCGCAAAATGATTATTTGCGACGGAATATATTGATTTCACGACCAAAAAGTTGGTCCCGAATAAATCAGTTTTTTGTTGTGCTAAAAATTGAATTTATGACTAGTCTACTCAAAGGAATTATCAGAAATATATTATATTAACTTGAGAACCAAAATCAAGTGAACCTTAGCAGTGGTTCAAAAACTGATATAACTGAATGTAATTTTATTACACCAACCTAATTTTGAAATAATAAGGCAACATCAAATTTAAATAGAACCCTAATAAACTAAACTAGTGTGTAATATCCATGGAATCAACCACTTGCTTATTCTTTAACTCCTGAATAGCTTCGTCAAAGGTGCTTATAACATGCTTGCACGCGTGCATTATTTCCTGACTCGAAGCTTTAGAATAATTCTCTTGCTGTCTGACCTACAACCATGGTTGACAAAAATAATGCTAGGCGCTCAGGTAGGGCCTAGCACCTAGGTGGTTTAGGCATTTCGTAGGCGATAGTTAATCGGTAAGTTAATTTTAATATTAAATATTTATAATATATATTATTAAATAAAAGTGAGCTTATATAAATTTAAATTATTTTTAAAAATATATATATATAAAGTAGGCTGCTTAACTGATTAGATAGCACACAACACTCTTAGTCAGCCACCTAAGTGGCGCGTAGCGAGCTTGGTCGGAATCTAAATCGGCGCCTAGACGGATTTGGCAGCCTAGGCGGTGTCAAGGAGCCAATTACTCGCTAGACCGATTAAACATGGGGATTAGAGGGTAATCAGTTCGGTTGGGGACCGCCTAGCACTTAGGTGGGAATTTTTACAACATTGCCTACAACCAACCAAGAAGCCAAAATCAAACCTACTTTCACAATTCCTATAAATGAAAGCAAAACATAACTTTCTACTCAACTCAAGTTTGCAATAGAATTGCGCAGGCAGCATCTGTTTAAGCTATTCTGCAATCCTCACTTAAACTACAAACGAAAGATAAACAATAAATTTAAAAAATTAAAAAAAAAATTTCTCAATTAATTCCTATTAAATGTAGAAATAAGAACATTCTAAGCATCCAGTCAAGTTCCTCAAAGAAGCTAGAAATCATCTATCGAAACCATTCAAGCCAGCAATTAATTTCTTAATTCTTGATAGCATGAAAAAGGTTCAACAACAAGACACCATTGTGTTGGTCGCAAAATATTTAGCAACCATTGATTTCGCGACGGTCGGATTTGGTCGCGAATGCGTCGCAAAATGATTATTTGCCACGAAATATATTTATTTCACCACCAAAATGTTGGTCGCGAATAAATCAGTTTTTTGTTGTGAGCTAAAGGTTGAATTTATGACTAGTCAAACCAAAGGAATTATCAGAAAAATATGATATTAACTTGAGAAACAAAATCAAGTTAACATTAGCAGTGGTTCAAAAACTGATATAACTGAATGTAATTTTATTACACCAACCTAATTTTGAAATAATCAGGCAACATCAAATTTAAATAGAACCCTAATAAACTAAACTAGTATGTAATATCCATGGAATCAACCACTTGCTTATTCTTTAACTCCTTAATAGCTTCATCAAAGGTGATTATAACATGCTTGCACTCGTGCATTAATTCCTGACTCGACGCTTTAAATAATTCCCGTGTTGTCTGACCTACAACCATGGTTGAAAAAATTGCTAGGCGCTCGAGTAGGGCCTAGCACCTAGGCAGTTTAGGCGTTTCCTAGGCGGTAGTTAATCGGTAAGTTAATTTTCATATTTAATATTTATAAAATATATTTATCTAATGAAAAGTGAGATTATATAAATTTAAATTATATTTAAAAAAATGTATATAAAAAGTTGGCTGCCTAACTGATTAGGTGGCACGCAGCACGCTTAGTCGGCTACCTAACTGGCGCGTAGTGAGCTTGGTCGGCATCTAAATCAGCGCCTAGACGGATTAGGCAGCCTTGGCGGTGTCAAGGCGCCGATTACTAGCTAGATCGATTAAACACGGGGTTTAGGGGGTAATCGGTTCAGTTGGGGTTCGCCTAGCACTTAGGTGTGAAAACAAAACATAAGTTTCTACTCAACTGAAGTTTGAAATAGAAATGCGCAGGCAGCATCTATTCAAGCTATTCTGCAATCCTCACTTAAATTACAAACGAAAGAAAAAAATATATAAGTTAAAAAAAAGAAGATGTTTTCTACATTAGTTCCTATTAAATGTAGAAATAAGAACATTCTAAGCATCCAGTCAAGTTCCTCAAAGAAGCCGGAAATCATCTATCGAAACCATTTAAGCCAGCAATTAATTTCTTATTTCTTGATAGCATGAATAAGGTTCAACAACATGACACCTTTGTGTTGGTCGCAAAATATTTAGCAACAATTGATTTCGCGACGGTCGGATTTGGTCGCGAATCCGTCGCAAAATGATTATTTGCGACGGAATATATTAATTTCACGACCATGGGTAATTTTTTTAAAAAAAAAAAACTTCCAAAAACCATGATAGTATGACTGCAATGTATATTATTCAGACTTCAAAGCTAAAATATACAAGTTGTATTACTAAATGTTTATCTGTTATAAATTAACAAAGCAAAGGAAGGCTTTGATTCCATACCTATATTAGACATTCTGACGAAGATTAGCAGGGGTTATCCATGAATAGTAGAAAGGATGATTCTTTATATAAAAAAATTGATCTATTCACATGTTATCTTACCTTAAAGGGGCAGTGAAAACTAGGGCAAAATCTTTGGGACGGTAAAAAATAACAAATTGAGATTGAAGAGACATGAAAACAGAGGAAACAAATCCCCTTCTCAAATTCCCTAATAGAAAATAGGTTAGAGAATTATTGACCCTACCCTCTCCAAGGGCTGGCAATTTTATATAAATATTTTTTGTGGGTACAGTTTTTTTTTTTTCCTTAAAGTAAATAAAAGATCCAAGATAAGTTATCACAATAACATTAAGATTTAACAAATAATACATGTTTCAACAAACAAGACAAAGATCACAAGCATACATATATAGTTCTCAAAAAGTATATATTAAGCTTAATAAATGATACACATTAGTCTAAGTAGGCAAAGTAAATTCTTCTTCAATTTATATTAGTCTGAGTGGAAATCATTTTTGTTTGAGTTATTGTTCGATAGCTTAAAGCATTCTTCCATATAATACAAAGGGAGTTTGAAAGTCATATTTCCCCACTAGATACTCCAATGTTTCTTGATCAATAAAGCATTACAAATTTGAAATTTAAAAGGCAGCAAAATGCACTAGTTCAGCATTCCTTATAATTCTCTGCTGCTTTATTATATTTTAGGCTTTAGAGGCTCGTTGTGCTGTTGTTGTGCAGCATTACATTAGTCGGCTAGCAGTCATTAGAATCACTACTAAACATGGCAAATATTGCTGAAAGTCTAGCTTTTGTAGATGATGCTGCTATGGCCATTCTGCAATCCAAGCTCAAGACTCTGTCAAGCTACGTACCATAAAACGCGCATATTCGGGTGGAATTCTTCATTCTCTGCTGATGAAGATGAGCAGATTGCAGTGCATCGTAAGTTAATTTGTAAATTTAGATTGTGATGTTTCATTTTTCATATAAGTGGATATATAATAAAAAAAAATTATAATTCATACAAAACATCTGCTTAAAATAACAAAACTCAATCTCAAAGTGGAGGCTTAGAAGTTGATTGAGGCTTCAAAATAAGAGATACGAATAGTTGGACTAATCATAATCATACAAAAAAAAACTCATTCATCAAATCTATACAACAAAAAAATCTCATTCAACAAAACTAATCATACTCTACGATATATCTTGAGCCTTCAGGTAGATGTCGATGGCAAAGCGACCCTAGGTATTGAGGGCAGTCAAGTGAGTCCATACAATAAATTTCTATAGTGCACCAATATCTGATGCGTGCACCACCGATTCATCACCAGTCGGATGAATGCATGCAATGTCACCAGACTATTCGGATGCCCGCCTCTTTCAAAATCCAAACCCACCGCCTTCGCCACCTTCTCAAGCCTATCGTACACTCTCATCCCATGAGCAATCGGTTTCAAGTTGAATACGCTCTTCCCTAGAAACCATCCCACCACCGTTATAAATCTCCCTAAATCTGCCGACAATGGCCTACCAGTTAGGATCTTGATCAGAAACCCCAAGTTGTACAGACCGTGAAACGTAATCCACGCTCGCTCTCTCGAGTTGGGACCCAAAAAACCCAAGATACCGCAAAGTAAGTCACCCAATGCGCTTCCATCGATGCCTTCCCGCTTGTTTCTGGAAAAATCAATGCCTTTATTCTTAAGAAGAGCGATGGAGTCCGGATCGTGCAGGTCGTGCTCCAGGTCGAAGTCTCGGAAATTGAACTCCCACATGTATTGGCATGCTGAATCAGAGAAGGTGAGGCTTGTTAGGAACCGAGACTCCGACATTAGTATGATATTGTCCGCTTTGGGCCGAGCACAAGCCCGCACGGATTTGTTTTTGGGCATCTCCCAAAAGGCCTCATACTAATGGAGTTATTGGACTCTATTTTATAGAAGGAAATTTTTCCTTCCATCACCGATGTGGGATAGGGGTTTGCAACCCCCAACAAGGCTCAGCTGGATGATGTTGGTGGCGTCCACGTTCTTCTTCATCAGAGCATAGTGGTCGACCGGAATCATAGTCCCCACCGGTTGTTTCGGCTTGAAGATGGTGCCGGGAAACTCCGTATCGATCGAAGCATAGCTGCATAAATTCGAAAGTTGTTGTATCATCATGATTTCTTCAACTAAGTTGTATTTCCATACTTTTCTAACAATGCCGTCCATCTTTTTTTTTCACTCAGCAATCGATTATTTTTCTGTCTCTTTATTCCTCTTGCTTCTGTGGATATCCATCTATTCTTTTTTCTCTTGTTTTCTATTAATATGAGTGGATACTCAAGGTGTTGGAACATAGATAGAATCCTTATAGAAAAAGGATTTTGTTTAAGATTTTCCTATTGACAATCTGATTAAATTTATGTATTTGACTCGATAGATTTTTTACGCTCCACTTTGTATTAATGATTTTCTTCAGATTATTAGTTTCTTTAGGATCAAGAATCATATAAATATTGCCGGATGAGTTATTTTAGCTATTTCGTTATTTCAGTATTTTTGTATGTTTCTTCAGATTCACTTTCAATCTAGATAAATACTATACTACAGATCGAACTTATCTTTGGTAAGTTTCCTTATTGTTTTAATCTAATATCTTTGTATATTTTACAACAACGATGGAATAAAATATAGTCCAATATATTTAAGAACTTAGATTGAATATTTGAAATAGCAGATAAGTAAAAGGAAATTAAATCTTTCACAAAATCATTTATATGCTCAAATCAGGTTCTTTCTGATTCCTATAAATCATCGAGCATTCACCCACACAGAGAAAAAAAAAAAAAAAAAGAGAGGGAGAGAGAGAGAGAGAGAGAGGAAAAGAAAAGAATTTAGAAGGAAAAAAAAGGATGGAGGTTGTCGTTAGGCAGGTGTGGGAGCACAATTTAGTTGAAGAAATAAGCCTGATAAGCCAGGTTTCCAGTTCATGCGGTTATGTTTCGATTGATACCGAGTTTCCCGGCACCGTCTTCAAGGCTTTGAAACCGGTGTCGACTATGTTTCCGGCCGACCACTACCATCTGATGAAGAAGAACGTGGACGCCACCAACATAATCCAACTCGGACTCACCCTTTCCGACTCTGCATGCCAATTCACATGGGAGTTCAATTTTCGAGACTTTGATCTGGATCACGACCTGTACGATCCAGACTCTATCGCTCTACTTCAGAGGCAGGGGATTGACTTTGAAAGAAACAGGTGCGAAGGCATTAACGCAAGTGAATTCGGTCACTTATTTGCCCGTATGTCGGGTTTAGTGGGTCCGGGATCGGGAGATAGGGCGTGGATCACTTTTCACGGCCTCTACGATTTCGGTTATCTGATCAAGATCATGACCGGGAGGCCATTGCCAGAGGATTTGGAGGGATTTGTTATACTGCTGAGAGGGTTTTTGGGGAGGCATGTGTACGACTTGAAGCCGATTGCTCATGGATTAGGACTGCGAGGCGGGCTGGAGAAGGTGGCGAAGGCGGCGGGCGTGGAACGGAGCGGTGGCGATGGGAAGTGCCATCAGGCGGGTTCGGATAGTGTGGTGACGATGGATGCATTCATTGGATTGGTGATGAACCGGCGGTGGACAGAGCGAATATTGGTGGACTACTGTTACGTGTTGTATGGACTCGATCACCTTGACATCAGCTGTAGCAGTCATTTGCAGTGCATCTTTTGTATATAGTTTGCCACCATGCATGCATGCATTGCTTTATTCATATGTAATAATGGAAAAATTTTAATGGAATGTAGCGCTTTGATTTAATATGTTACTTATGTTTGTTGGCAATTAATTAAATAAATGGATAGATTTGGTTGGTTTAGAAACTTGTTCTTGCTCCAATTGTCTGCTAGTATCGAAGTTAATCTTGATTCATAATAATAAATGCCTAATTAATAACTTGCTTAGTGCCACTTCACAGTTTAAAACATCCCATCGCCTCTTAAACAATATATCAAACACCTTATGTGCCTTTATTTAAGAGATATTTGGTCTTCTCCCAGACGTAGAAGATGATAATTAAAACATCCCACCGCCTCTTAAACAATATATCAAACACCTTATGTGCCTTTATTTAAGATATTTGGTCTTCTCCCAGACGTAGAAAATGGTTATTTATCGCCATGGGTTTTCCTCACACGCTCCTCACCTGTTTCAAAAGCTTTAGAAATCAATTTTTATTAAAAAATTTATAGGGAAAATTATGAAAAATATTCTAAGATATTGATCAATTATAAAAAATGTCCTGACGTTTTCTTTTTCTTGAATTATACCTTTTATTTTGTCAGTTAAGAATATTATCCTTGTAAAAAATACCACAATATTTTTTTTATCACTGAATTAACATATTATTCATTAGGCCATCTGCAACCCGAAACACCAAACTCAAACCCAAAATGCAGTAAATATCAAATCAAACAGTAATTCATCTCCAACCCAAAACACCAAATTCAAAACCCAAAAGAATATTCTCAGCATATTCTTTCTTTACAACTCTTTATACTTTCAAATACTACCAATATATTTATCAAATTTACAATTTGATCCCTTTATTAATTTCAATGAAATAAATTATTATAATATAATTAATCATTAACAAATATAAAATATTAGAAATATATGTATGAATAATATATATATACACACACACAAATACATAATTATTTTCTGCATAACTATTTAGTTTTATACTTTCTTATCAATCTTGTATAATTTATCTAAATATAATGTTAAAGTTTAATACAAAGACTAAATACTACAATTTAAATTCAAACTGAACTTAAAAAAAATACATGGAAGAAAAACTAATCTATAATAAATAAAATTGATTTTACTATTATAATTTTAATATATTATATTTGTTCAATATCTAGAATGTAACAAAAATAATATAAATAACATAATAGTACAAATATATATTAAAAGGAAAAAATAAAAAGGAAGCAATGGCAAAACATATAGAAGTAAAGGACCTATTTGCAGATAAATTTTTTTTTGCAGTAATGCACAGTAAAACGCAAATATGGGTATGAAAGAGGTGAGAGAGAGCTGGAAACGCAATTTGGGTTTAAAATTGCAGTAGGATTGGAGGGTAAAAAACTGCAAAAAATGAGTTTTGAGGGAGGGTTGGAGGTGCTCTTAGAACTTTAACACCATTAGCGATATAAGGTATATTTAATTGATTAGAGTATAATTAATTGATATGAGAAACTTTAAGATATTTTTTATAATATTTTAGTTAATAAAATAAAACATCATGATATAATTCAAAAAAAAGAAAAAGTTAGAATATATTTCATAATTGACCTATATTTTAATATATTTTTCATAGTTTTCTTTAATTTATAATAATATTTGTTTGTTTATTATACCTTAAATATGTTAATCCACTATCAATCCATGTATAAAATTTATCTTCAAGATAGTTTTTTTTAAAAATATATTGATTACATATATAAATCTAACTATATATTATGATATACTTAATTAATGTTATTTATATTTATGAAAACTAGAGCGAATGAGGAAATATAAAATATATATTTAAATGTGTATTTGAGTTTGAGAGATAATCTATATCCAATCTTTTTCACAACTTATTATCTAATAAGTTGTGAAAAAGATTGGATATAGATAGAGATAAGGGGAAGAAAAAGATTGTAAACCAATAAAGATCAATGGAATAATTCGAAACTTGATTGAGTTTTATTATAGGGAAAATATTTAAATCTATCTGAAACTTTCATCGAGTTCCCAAATTTATTCCAAACTTTAAAATGTAAGATCTAAACTTTAACATTTTTCCCACCGATCCAAATTTCGGTACCAAAAAACTTACATGAATAAATACTATTTTATGTCATCATAAAGTATTAATTTTTAAGAATTTAAAATGAAAACTGAAATATTTTTTGTTATAAAATATAAATTGATTTTCAAAACATATAGACAAACACAAACTAAACAAATAAATACATTGAGAAAATCAAAATATATTTTAAATTTTCTGTTTGACTATATATTTATAAAATAAATTTAAAATTAAATAAAATATATGTTGTCGTATTAATAAACAAAAACCCCTTACAATACACTAAATAGAAAATGAAAATTAATTAAGTATTGCTTACAAACGAAAAACTAAAAAAATGTAAACTAAATAAAATAAGTTCCGTACAAATAAATTGAGAATAATAATTTGAATTATTAATACATCTTTGATCATGTTTTTTAAAATATACGAAACAAAATTTTATTACACTTTTCAATTAAATTAAAAAATTCTAAAATTTTTACTTTTTTAGAAATTCAATGCAACATAAAATATCTATACAAATATCTTTATTACATTTGACAGTATTTTTTCTTCTCTCTCAAAATATAACTTGTGTATTTCTTCTAAGTGATATTTTAAAAATTATTTAATTACAATTAATTAAAAGAAATGAAAGAATACTTGAAGTTTCATAAGAAAAATAGTATTTTATAATAATATGTGGAATATTAATGGTCACGTAGGAATTTTGGCACCAAAAAATTAATCGGTGGGAAAATATTCAAAGTTCAGATCTTAAATTGTTATATTTTAAAGTTGAGGATAGATTTGGGAACTTAATGAAAATTTGGGATAAATTTCTATATTTTCCCTTTATTATATCACTCATACATATTATATAATAAATTAAATTAAAGTATTTAATAATAAATATTAATAGTAATATATATATACCCGGTGTAGATAAACTACTTTAGTTTAAGGTGTATCACACACGCTGCAAAATTGCATCTCATTGGATTAAACACGTTCTCAAACCTCTCGCACGTGCCACGTTATAAAGTTAACTAATTTTTAAATTTCCTTCGGCTGATATAAAAATAAAAATAAAATTATCACACAAAAGACAAAAACTTGTGTTATGCAAGCCTAAATGATTTAAGCGAGTTTTATCCTATCCAAATGGGTTCACCCATCCTAAATAGAATTTATTAATTCCCAATTAGGTATATTAAATAAATTTTGGTTGGGTTAATGAATAAAATCCGCGTAAATGATTTAGGCATGCTACACAAAATCTTGTTTTCTTGTTCTCTGATTAAATCCGGAGATAAATCTTATTCAGACTTCATACACTAAAAATTAACTGAAAAAAAAAAGGCCAAAAACTGTTGAAAAAGAAGCAGCTGTTTTCTGGGCCCTTGAGAAATAGAAATAGAAATCAGAAGCAAATAAATTTTCTGGTTGATTTGCAGAGCGGGAGAGAGAAGAAGAGGGCGAGAAAATGAACATATTTAGGCTAGCAGGGGACATGACTCATTTGGCAAGTGTTCTTGTTCTGCTCCTCAAGATTCACACTATTAAATCTTGTGCAGGTATGCATTTTCGGATTTCGTTCTTTATTCGTCTAGCCTCTCTAGATCCAAGAAATAATTGATTTTGGGGGCTGAAATTCCGTATGCATAATTGAGTGCAAAGCCTGCTGTGTGTAGAGAGGGAGAGATGTGGTTCTTAATTATGCTACGGCATATTTGGTGCTTTTGTTGTTGCTGGTGTAATTGGTGAAATGGTTGTTTTTGACTGGTAATGTAAACGCAGCATTTGTCTCTGTGTGTGCGTCACGTGCAGTCATTGTGGTTTGACAATGGTGATGGTATATATTTCTTTAAACAAACCCTCATTCGTTAAAAAAATGATGGATATTATGATTTTTACTATTTTTTATCAAAGAAATTCGTGATTTATTGATCGAGATTTAAGGGTTTAGGGTTCTTGATGTTTCATGTGCGCTTGCTGTGAAGGTGTTTGCACTTTGGTGCAAGATTTCTTGGGCTTAGTTTTAGGTGGAGTTTTATGTAAATGAGGTCTATCCAAATGTTTTAGGATGCCTTAGTATTGAGAGCTAAGATAAATATGCCATGGCTCAAACCAAATAGCTTGTCAAAGGTTGATGGTCCTCTCTTTTTCATGTTTCGATTGTGAAGGATCTAAAGGAGATTCTTTTAGTTGGCTGGATGTATTTTATCCAAGCAAGATTATTGTTTGAGGGGGTCAAGTGATTCAATTGATATTTGGGTTCACTGACGTTATATCAAGACAATAGATGCTAACTGACCAACAAGTTTTGCCATCTGTATTCACGATGAGGGATCGCATCTGAATGGGATGGTAACTGGGCATCCATGCTTTGTCTATCATTTATAACTGATTATAATTTTTATCTAGTAGCTACTTGTTGAGCCTACTTTGAAGATAATATGGTATAGGCATGTAATATGCACAATCCATCAGTTATTTATGTTGCCTGCTGCTGAGGTTTGCCTGGCAACGTTCTCTTTGTATGATTTTTGTATGATGTTTGACTATTTGTCTATGCAGGCATTTCTCTGAAGACCCAGGAGCTTTACGCTATTGTTTTTGCAACTCGCTACTTGGATATATTTACACGCTATGTCTCGCTCTATAATACTCTAATGAAAATAATATTTCTGTTGAGCTCTTTCTCAATTGTTTGGTACATAAGGCAGCACAAGATTGTGCGCAGATCATACGACAAAGACCAGGACACTTTTCGCCATTATCTTCTTATTGTACCGTGTTTCTTAATAGCCCTCGTCATTAATGAGAAGTTTACCTTTCAAGAGGTACTGTATTCCCACGAAAGAGCTCTCAATTTGCTTCAAATTCTGTCTATCTAATATCTACGACCAATACGTTGAGCAGGTTATGTGGGCTTTCTCGTTGTACCTTGAAGCCGTTGCCATCCTTCCTCAGCTGGTCCTGTTGCAGAGAACCAGAAACATTGACAACTTGACTGGGCAATATGTTTTTCTGCTTGGGTAATTGATTATCCACACATTCTTAAGTAAAAAATCTTGTATTCTACTTGCATCAGTGGGTACATGAATTTTAAAATCTTGCTTCTATGTTTGCTGGTTTCTTCTTGCAGCGCTTACCGAGCATTATACATTTTGAACTGGATTTATCGTTACTTCACTCAGCCACACTTTGTCCACTGGATATGTATAGCCTCTGTCTCTCTCTCCTTCTCTCTCTCTGTGTTCATGTTATGATCCTTAAAATCACCCATTTTTTTCATATTGTTGTGCAGCTTGGATTTCTGGGCTTGTTCAGACCTTGCTGTATGCTGATTTCTTTTATTACTACTTCCAGAGGTAAATATCTCCAATCCTATGAAGTTGAGGAGGTGGTTTTTATGGTAGTAAAATTTAATATTGTGATATGATATTTGTCAGCTGGAAGAATAATGCAAAGCTTGAATTACCTGCATGAGGTGGAGTTGACAATGGCATGGATTATTTGGATTTTACTTTTAGAGAGATGAGAATGAGAGAGACATATAGGCAGCAGGCAGGCAACTCTGGGATTCAAGTTTCAATTCTTCCAAATTCTCATTCATAGCCTACATCCATGTTGTCGTTATAAATAGAGATATACACCAACCATCTTTCTTAGTAGCCAGATTTAGCTTTGGTTATAATTTAGGGACTGCAATCTAATCCCAAATTTTGGATGAGTTACTAATTTTATCCCAAACTTTTAAAAGCGTTATTGTTATTATACTTTTTAACAAAATACATTTATTTACACTCATTTATCTGGCATACTCAAATGTCTCTAACAAAGCTCGAATATGTAACATTTTGGTCAAGATATCACGGACTAAGTAAGAAATTAAAAATTATGATATTTTATAGTAAGATGTGTATTATATTTTGTATATGATTAAATATAATAAATATCTTGCAATAAAATACTATAATCTCTAATTTCTTACTTAATCGGTGATTGTGATTCCAACATCTGCCAATAATGACACTTCTTATCACTTAACTAAAAGGATCAAATAAGTCCTTGGTTTCGAGTTTAGTAATGAAAATATTTTATTCATCATGAAGAAGTCATAAATTAGAGTTTTTCGAGAATGTTTAGATGTGCTTGAGTTTAAAATTAATGATACATTACTATTAAAAAGAGTCAAACATATACACCCTTAAATCTTATTATTTGTCCCAAGGAATAAATAAGCTAGAAATATGCATTCAATCAAAAAATCAAACTATCTTTTTTTTTCTTTTCTTTCTCTCATCTTTTATTATACTATTTGAAAAATAAGAACAACTTTTTGTAAAATTCAAATTTTTATTATTTTATAATTGTTTTAGTCTATTAATTTTCTTGGGATAATTCGATATATTAATTTTTTTTATAATATTTCAACCATTTTAACAGATAATTTATTAAATTTTTGGAGAAAAGTGAGACTCGAAGATTTGTTGCAGGAGATGAACCAGGATGATGAGCCCGTCTCACCTCATGGCGGCGTCGTGGTTGAGCTTCAGCTCTGCGACGCCGCGTCAAGTTTCAACCTAGAAAAAGCGGTTTGCAGCCATGGGCTTTTCATGATGGCGCCCAACCGCTGGGACCCCAATTCCAAAACCCTCAAACGCCCGCTCCGCCTTAATCTCGACAATAATGACGAAGCCTCTGTCATGGTTCACGTTTCCCACCCTCCTCACTCGCCTCACGCGCTTCACCTCCGCGTTTTCGGCCCCAGCTCTCTGTCCGTTCAGCAGCAGCAGTCGTTGCTGGTGATCGTGCTTCTCTTTTTCTGTCGTTTAGACTTTCTTCTAAGATTTATAAGAAACTCGACCTTGTGTTTTTTTTTTTCTTTATTTGTTTTCTTTTGATCATCTAACAAAATGCATTTCACTCTAATTCAATGATTGCGATGTGCTAGAATCTCATTTTGCGTTGTGTTAGTTGCTTGATTTGTTATGCTCAAGCCTTCTGCTTTTGATCGACTTCATTATTTATTCTTTTATCGCCATGTTTTTTGCCAACTCGCTTCTAACAGTTTGACAGATACATTCTACCTCAATCATCTTGTGCTCTCTTTTAAAAGGCGTGCTTAAATATTGTAGAGTCAGGTTAGAAGGATGCTGAGATTATCAGAGGAAGAAAATAGGAGGGTGATTGAGTTCCATAAAATACATGAGCAAGCAGAAAGGAGGGGATTCGGGAGAGTTTTTCGGTCGCCTACATTGTTTGAAGACATGGTCAAGTGTGTTCTCTTGTGCAATTGCCAGTGAGTGAGGTTAACTTTCTTTTTTTCTGATGTTTATATGTATTACTATTTCGTAGTATTTCTTTGACAATTTAGTTTTCTCAAGTTTTTGGTAGCCAAGCTTCTATGCACAATAAGATTTTCTAGATTGCATCCATGAATGATTGCATTTATCTTAGTGGCACAAACTGCAGCTAATAGGAAAAATCAGCTGTACCGATTTCAGTGTTTTTTAGAATTTGGGCTCATGGATGAATTGCTACTTGTCAGCTTGGAAAAACTGCAATAACAAATATAAAATAAATTGACTGCTTTCATCTGAAGGCTGAATTCATGTAAAGTGAATTCACATATATGGTAATAATTGATGTGTATATATATTACTGAAAATGACTGAAGATTGGTCTTTTAGAAGCCATAATTGCTGGGCAGCTGTTTCTCTCTTCATTCTCTTTGTTTTGATTCTTCAAATAATAGATCTTTTCTCTCGGAGTTGATCGTTTAGTTGGCAAGGGTATTTGGGTTGGAGTGCATACCG
>JAPKLW010004789.1:0-24653 GCA_026898455.1 Plectranthus barbatus
GCATGAGAACACCACGTAATGATCTAATCTAAGGTCAAAAGTGAGCAGATTCATATCAGTAGAAAGCACAAAATGAGTGTTTATCGTTTACGCACGTATCACACACCTGCAAAATCAAAGAAGGAAAATAGAGGCGGCCCTTAGACTCTGGTTGACTGCATCAATCAATGAGCATCCTTCCTCACCATCCATAAATTTCATAGCTTGGAAAACATTGAAAGTGACTTGCTCTCCATTAACTCTCATGGTTAATTCACCACTTGGTACATCAATTAAAGCTCATCCCATAGCAAGAAACAGCCGCCCCAAGATACTTGGGACTTCTTCATCGGTTTCGTAATCCAATATAATAAAATCGGCTGGAAATATAAACTTGCTCACCTTGACAAGTACATCCTCAATCCTTCCCTCTGGATGCACTGTAGATCGATCAGCAAGTTGTAGTGTGATAGTTGTAGGTCGAGCACCACCAATTCCAAGTCTTCTAAAGATCGACAGGGGCATTAAATTTATGCTTGCCCCTAAGTTGCAGAGTGCATGCCCGATGTCTTGTCCCCTAATTGTGCACGGCATAGTGAAATTACCCGGATCTCTAATCTTTTTAGGTATTTTACTGCTTACTATTGTGCTGCACTATCCGGTCAACGCAACAGTTTCGAACTCCCCCAAACTTTTCTTCCTTGACAAGAAATCCTTTAAGAATTTGGCATAGTTTAGCATCTGCTCCAATGCTTCTACCAGCGGGTTATTAATATGCAGCTGCTTCAACACATCCAAAAACTTGTTATACTGGATTTCTTCCATTTGTTTTTTCAGTTGTTGTGGAAAAGGCGGTGGTATTTGATGTTTTCGAGCAACAGTCTGCTGCTTCGGTGCTACAGCATCAGTAAAAACATATTGTGCATCTGTTGCCTTCTCAACTTCCAATTCCACCTTAATTTCTTCTTCTTGGATTGAAGTGGGTTCAGTAGTTCTATCTTCTTTTGAAGGTGTTGCCCCTTCAATCATCTTCCCACCTTTTAATACCATTGCTTTACATTGTTCCTTCTCTTCTCGTCGTGGATTTACCGTATCACTTAACAAAGCTCCTTGGGGCCTGTTTTTCATTTCTGCAGCTAGCTGCCCAATTTGGACCTCTAAATTCCTTAAAGTAGCAGTTTGACTCTGGATGAGAGCATCTTGATTATGCACCTTCCTGTCTGTTCGTGCCACAAATTCCTTGAACAAAGGTTCAAGTGAGCTACCTTGTTGCTGCTGATTCTGTCTTTGCTGTGGTGATTGTTGCAGTTGCTATTATATCGGCTGCTGGAAAGGCTTCTGCTCTAGCTGAAGCCTCTGATAATCAGGTAAGGCCACTTGATTTTGTTGTTGCTGGTTTGACCCACCAGCTTCTTATGGCATGGACCAGGAAACATTTGGATGATACCTCCACCCGGGATTAAAGTTATTTTAGTACGGATTGTTCCTGTTACCCCCATGTGTCTAATATAATTAACCGACACGGGGGTAAATCTACAATCATCAAACTAATGTGCTTCCCTACAGTAAACGCAAGATACTTAAGCCACAATCTGATTAACAACTGATTGATGTTGAAGCAGCACCTTGGGTTGTTGAGCCACAGTTTGCTGATTCACTGCTCCAGCAGCAATGTTCTTCTCAATAGATTTTAGTGAAGTTCCCAGCACTTCAATATGCGCAGTAATAAGTTCCAGCGGATCTACATCACTTAGCCCAGCAACCTTGTGTGGTATTTTTCGTTGTGTTGACCATCGACCACTATTTTTAGCAATCCGTTCAAGTATCTCACTAGCTTCGGTGTAGGTCTTAGATAAGATAGCTCCATTTATAGATCCATCTAGCCAAGTTCAAGAATCAAGGTGCAACCCATTGTAAAATGTCTCAAGTAAAATGCAGTGCAGAATACCATGTTGGGGACACTTTTGCAGTAGCTCCCTATAACGTTCCCAAGGCCTCACTCACAGATTCATCCCCTGCTTGAAGGCGATAATATCCAACCTATACTGAGTGTTCTTCGTGGGAAGATAATACTTAGTCAGAAATGCTTCAACCAACTCATCCCATGTCCGAATAGAATATGAAGCTAGGGAATTCAGCTAGGCTTTAGCATGGTCTCGCAAGGAGAACGAGAACAATTTCAGCTGCAATGCATCTTCACTCACCCCTTTCAGTTTAAAAAAGTCACAAATCTCCAGAAAAGACGTGCATATGCGGATCCTCAATAGCTCTTCCCCCAAACTGGCTGATTGTTTGTATCATTTGAAACATCATCGACTTAAGCTCAAACTGTCGAGCTCCAATATCAGGCTTAACAATTCCAAGGAGTACATCGTGCATGTATATTGTTGGCATAATCAGCCACTACTCTGTCCTTTTCGTTTGCCTGCAACACAATATCCCTGGGAGCCTCTGCATTACCAGGAGCAGCCATCACTCTCCTTCTTACTCTTTGTCTTCTCCGGTTCCTCCGAAAGGTCCTTTCAATTTCATAATCAAATCAATATAGTTCTGGAGCATAGTCATGATTCATACACCAATAGCACCTATGCAAAGAAACAACACAAATTACTTTTTTTTTTAAAAACAATAAAATGCAATGAAATAAAATCAATAAATCAAGCGAATTGAATAGCAACTACTTCATAGCCTTCCCCGGCAACGGCGACAAAAACTTGTTGCGTGCAAATGTGCACTAGTGCAAGAGAACACTATCATAAGTAATATAAAACAGAGTACTCTTCGAGTATCGATCCACAGGGAAGAGTTAAGGTGCACAAACACTCAAACTTGATTTAATTGACGAGAACAAATAGTTTTGGTTGGTTCGATTAATCTAGGCATGATTTAATTGGAAAAAATAACAGCAATCATATAAACACGACATGTAGAAAACATGGGAGAGATGATACGAACAAACTTGACAAATTTTTAATCAATGGATAGAAATGACCTAGGCTATGGAATCAACTTGCTTCGGGGGATTATGTTACAGTATCGCAACAACACGGTGTTAAAGTTGCATCTAAAATTAATGTTCTAAACTAGATTTCCCAAAATAGGAGAGATGGCTTTTCCAAATTTAAATTAACATATTTCTATGCCCAAATTCAAATTAGATCCAACACCAATTGTAACTCTCTTAGGAATTTTAGCAAACGCAAATCCACATATTCCTATGCATATATTGTGCAGTATTCAAGGTTTTTACTCTTAGTCTTAATTTTCCCAAATTATGACTAAGGTTGAATTGACAACTACAAATTCCCACAAAAGCTACAATTAATAGAACTAAACCTTTAAATACTAAAAAACTTCATACCCACAGCAATGCTTCACATAGAGTTTAAGCATAAGCAAGCATCATCCATAACCAAAGTCAAGTGGGTTTAGCTTATATTTACAAGTGGGTGAGCTGAAAACATTTCTAGAAACTTTAAACTCATAACTAAACTCTAGATATCTAAGAAAACAGGATAAGAAAAGACCCCCCTTCGATCAACCAACAAGAGGAATGATTCCTCACTCTCGAGCTGGTTTCCACGGCGGTTGAGCTGCTGCTCGTCCCTCCTCCTTCGATTTTCTTCCCCAGCTGCACTCTCTCTCCAACTAATTCTCTCTCTTCAGTTCTAAGTGTGTTAGGTATTTTTCTTTTCTCCACCTTTTTGTACCACTTTCCTCAATTATTTTTTTTTTTTTTTTGCATTTTTCCCTTCCTTTCCCTTGAGGAATTGTGGGCATTTTCAATAGCTTTGATTTCCAGCTCATCACGTTCACTACAGGACAAAAGAACAGCTTCTCTTTTCTTTCAAAATTTGACTTCACCTTTGACCAGCTTGTTCAGCTCCATTGCTCCAGCAGAGAAGCATGCTTCAACACAGGCTAAAAAGGAGTGGAAAATTCCTCACACGAATATTTAACTCAAAAATCAACAAAAATGAAGTAATAAATCTTAAAACTGTCTACTTGACTCTAATAAGACTCCAACATTAAAAACAAGACCAAATCTACATTTATTTAACTAAACAATAGTGAAATGCTCTCCAAAACGCGCAGAATTCAAAGAGAATATTACTCTTTTACAAGAATTATCATGTAGTATTCTCATATTCTCTATTCTTACTAGATTAATCTCATATATATATATATAGGGATGCATTATATGGTTACCCATCTCCCCTATATTATATGAGGCCAAAATCCAGCCATTAGATTTAAATTTGGACGATGTTGATTTAATTTGAAAATAAAAAATTTCAGTGCATTATCTAATGAAACATGCTACATTATTTGGGTATAATAGTAAGTTTTATATCAAGAGTTTTGTAATTAGTGTGAAACATGTAGCACATCCTCATTTTCTCTCGCCTCTAAAATTCTTATAAAACTTTGAATAATCATAACTCACTCAGTTTAAATTATTTTTTCACATATTATATATCAAATTAAAGATTATCTTTCAAACACAATCCCTATTACATATATTTTGAATAAGATCGCTCGTGTATTATATTATTCATGTCTATAACAATAGTGCAAACATGGGTAGCAAAAATGTATCGCAACAAAAATAGAACGTAATGCATTATATAGATAAAATGGGGACTTAGTGGTACATTATCTGTCGCTTGAGTGGCACTTTATGTGTCATCTGTGTATTACATTATCAATGTTTGTTTCTCTGCAATTGCATAATAAAAAAAAATAGAACACAGTGCATTGTATAGATAAAATGTTGTCGAAGTGGTATATTATGTGTCGCCTGAGTGATACATTATTTCTCGCTTGTGTATTACATTATTAATGTCTGTAACAACAGTGCAAAAAATAAAAATGGTTCACAACAAAAACATAACGCATTGCATTAGATAAAACGGTGCCTGAGTGGTACATTATGTGACGCCTGTATATTACATTATTCATACCTGTTACAACGGTGCAAAAATGGGCAACAAAAATGGATTGTAACAAAAAGAGATTACAATGCATTATATAGATAAAACATAGCCTGAGTGGTACATTATGTGTCGCTTGAGTGGTACATTATGTGTCGCCTGTGTATTACATTATCCATGTCTGTAATAACTGTGAAGATAAAAAAAACTGCTCTAGAAATTTTAAAAAAACTGCACACTGCTCTAGATAATTGAATCGACAAACTGCTGTGAAACTGTCAATGAATCACCATGGATAACAACCAACGATTGCGATGCAGCTAACGACTGTGAATGCAGACAAACAAACCGTAGATAACAACCAAAATTTGCGATGACGACGAACCACCATTAATGTACACGAATAAACTGTGAACAATAATAGATGAATTAGACGACAGTGAACAACAACGGATAATTCCCCTGCAAGCGAAGCACCGCGATGAATCCAAACACGCAAGCGAAGAAAAAAAGTAGGGAAGATCGTGAATAATGAAATTATGTTATGGAAAATATTCAAAGTCTATTTTAATTAGATTGATAAAAGACCATATAACCCTTAATGAATTAAGAATAAGGAAATATAAATTTAAAATTCATAATTTGATAAAATGTGAGGACTACAAGATCAAAAAATAAATGGTTGAGATTTGACATCATATAACATTTGGGAGGAAGGTAACATATGATCACATCTATATATATATATATATATATATATAGGGGGCTGATGAATAGCCCTTATCATGAGAAATGAGAATAAATCTTGTCCATAGATTTGACAACATCAACGATCCAGATTATATAAGAGCTTTAACAAAAAATGCGGCATAATATCCTCATTTTACTTCATTGAAGGGCAACATAGTCATTACGAACGTACAGGGCGCAAAAGTTGTGTTTTATTCATTTTATGTATTATATACTTCATTTTATCTTAGTTATACTTCATTTTATCTCAATTGTGAATCATTATAAAATAAATTCGATTCGAATTTTGATGTTACACGTGACATGCATTTTATCATAGCAGTTCTTCATTATATCTTAGTTATTCTTCATTTTATCTCAAATGTGATTCATTATAAAATAAATTCGATGTGAATTTTGATGTTATACGTGACATGCATTTTATCTTAGCAGTTCTTCATTATGTCTTAATCATTCTTCATTTTATCTCAATTATTGTTCATTATAAAATAAATTAAATAAAAATAAAATTAATTTTTCGAAAAAAATGATTTCAATTCTCTTCATTTTATCTCCTATATACATCATGAAATGAAAAAAATCAAAATTTTAGAAACAGTTCTCTTCATTTTATCTCCTCTATACTTCATTAAATGGAAAAATTCAATTAAATAAAAATAAAATCAATTTTTTGGAAAAATTATTTCAGTTCTCGTCATTTTATCTCCTATATACATCATTAAAAGAAAAAAAATTAAATTTTTAGAAACAGTTCTCTTCATTTTATCTTCTCTATATTTCATCAAATGGGAAAAATTAAATTAAATAAAAATAAAATCAAATTTTCAGAAAAATATGTTAAATTTATTTTATCTATTTAAAACTTCATTAAATTAGAAAATTCAATTAAATAATAATAAAATTTAATTTAATTTTAGAGAATTGGATGACTCAACAAGGCAATTGAAATTTGATGAAAAATCTAAATTGAAAAGGAATTAGAAATCCAAATATGTAATAATGAAGTTCGCGGAGGATAAAATGAAGACGGAAATTATTAAAGCATGACCGCAGATCTTGTCAAATCAAAGGCTGAGATTTATTCTCATTTCTTACATTAGCATCTATTCTCATATGATCTAACCTCTATATATATATATATATATATATATATATATATATACTCCCTCCGTCCCACCTCAATTGTCCCACTTTCCTTTTTCATCCGTCCCACCTCAATTGTCCCATTACTTAAAAAGGAAACTTTTTCACACTCAACAATAAAATATTAATTCCACTCAACTTACTTTACACTCACACTCCTTGGTTATTGTGCCCGGTCAACCCGGGACAATTCAGCCGGGACGGAGGGAGTATATAGATAGATAGATAGATAGATAGATATGTATTTTAAAAAAATAAAATTATTAAATATTGACTCTACGGAAATATACCCTCACGATGGCCAAAGTCTGTTTTTGCCCCTGATTGTAAGTGAAATGACGAATTCTTGAAGAGGTGAATAGCACTCAAGCTATCATTTAATACAGGGAAAACTATGAAAAATACCATAAACTATTGGTCAACAATGAAAAATACCCTATTGTTTCTCCTTCGTTGAATTATACCCTAATGTTTCATTTTGTCAATTAAAAATACCCTCAACTATAAAAAATACCCCAATGTTTTTCTTTATCACTTAATTATACCCTAATATTTAAGGATATCAATCGGGCTAACCCGTCGGATTTCGGGTCAGCCCTATCGGACTGCGGGTTAATTGGTCTAGGTCAAATTGGGCTGAAATTTTTTCGGGCTAAAAAATATTGACCCTAACCCTAACCCGTCAATTTTTGGGCTAGCCCATTGGGCCAATGAATTTATTAATTATTTTTAATTTTTAATACCTTTTCACTCTTTTAATATTTTAAATAATAAAAAATAAAAAAAATATTACTTTTCTCTTATAAAAAATACAAAACACATCACAAACTCTTATATAATGATTAATTTAACTATTAAAAATATATTATTTTTAATTTTAGTAATATTTAAATATATTTTAAATTCGTAAGTAAATGAACTTAACTATGTATTGAATATTATTTGAACTAAATACAATTATACAACTTAAGATTTAATTAATATATATGATCTTAAATATCAAAAGTAGATTTTAGTACTATAATTATGATAGATATATTAATAAAAAAAGGAACCGGGTTAACCGGGCCAATCCATCGGGTTTCGGGCTTCGGATCATTCGGTCGAAGGCTATTTGGGCTAATTTTTTTCAGGCTAAAATATTTTGACCCTAACTCGTATTTTAGTTTGGGTTAATCGGGCCAACCCGCGAGTTTCGGGCTAAATTGACATCCCTACTAATATTTGATTTGATGTTAAAATTTTTATGAATCATAAATTAAATAATGTGTGACATTTCCATTTCTTTGGTATATATGTGGCATATATTGTATTAAAATTTTAACACCGTTACCGACGTAGGGTATTTTTAATTGACAGAAGCAAATATTAGGGTATAATTCAATGATATGAGAAACTTTAAGATATATTTCATAGTAAAGGATATTTTTAATGGGCAAATTGAAACATTAGGGTATAATTCAAGGAAAAGCAAACATTAGAGTATTTTTCATAAGGGAAGGTCTTGGGTTAGGCAGGCCTAAACGATTTAGGCGGGTTTTATCCATTAACCCAAGCTTTAGGCGGGTTTTATCCATTAACCCAAGCCCAAACCCATATAATATACCCTGTTTGGGATGTGTGAACCCATTTGGGTAGGATAAAACCCGCCTAAACCGTTTAGGCCTGCCTAACGCAAGTTTTTGCCTTTTCATAATTGACCAATACTATAGGGTATTTTTCATAGTTTTCCCTTTAATACATCTCTTTATGTATACCGGATCTCTCAAGAAATCTCTTCATTCTCTTGATCATTATTATTTTTATAACAGTCTTGGAGGCATAGATACGCACTGATTTTAAGACATTCTATGCTGAAATCAAAATTTGTATCTTTACAACTATTTATTGAAGTTATGGCGATGGACTGATTTCTGCTCATCTAGACCGACTCTTCAACAGAGAAACAATGGCAACTGATGCGATTCCAACAAAGTATCCCAACCCCAATGGCAGATTATACCATGAAATCCAATCATAAACTTCCTCCTCCTCATCATCAACAGTCTCAGGTGGAATGTCAGCAAGTTTGGGGCTTCTGTATAGTTTGGGGTTCCCCTCAAACGACGACGCGGGAAAGGTATCAAACTGGCCGCCGCTGGGAATCTCTCCTTCAAGATCATTGTAGGCCACGCTGAATGATGACATGAAATGCAGCTGTTTGAGCGATGATGGGATCTCACCTTGCAGATGGTTCCTTGAAACATCCATGATCTCCAAATTGGTAACTTGCGACAGCTGATCCGGGATGCTGCCGCTGAGGATGTTATTTCTCAGGTTCAGCTCCTGGAGATACTTGAGCTTCCCGATCTCCACTGGGATTCCGCCACTCAGATGGTTGTGGTGGAGTATCAATCCGCTGCGCATGTTGAACAAGCTGTTGTATTCTTTACTGCGGAAAAGGATGGGCAGAGCTGAATAGTTGAAGTCGGAGATGGTGTGCTCTGCAACCAGACCCGGCATCTCACCGATCTCGCGGGGGAGCTCTCCAGACAGGAGGTTTCGAGACAAGTCGAGGCGAAACAGGTTGGGCATGGAAGCTAGCCAAGGCGGGATAGGGCCTGAGAAGTTGTTGATAGAGAGATTCAAAATTTTGAGTTTCCCTAATCTTGCAATCCACAAAGGGATTTGGCCTCTGAGTTTGGAGTTTTGGAGAGACAGATATTCCAGATTTTGGAAGCCGGTTAGATTCATTAAGCCTTCATCGTCAAGCTTCATCGTCTCATCGTGGAAGCACCCGGCGATAAACAAAATGACAAGATTTTGGCAGTGCGTGAGAACCTTGAGAGCTCCAACAGCGTTAGACAGCTGGTTGACGGAGAGGGAGAGATATGTGAGAGATGTTAGAGAAGCCATGCATGGTGGGATTTCACCAACAAGCTGGTTAGATGCCAATCTAAGAGCGATGAGTGAGGTGCAGGAGCACAGGCTATCTGGAATCATTCCAGAGAAGTTATTTACTCCTAGATCAGCTACTTGTAACCTATGGAGTTTGGAGAAGTTGAGAATGGAGATTTCTCCTGAAAACTTGTTGCTTATCAGGATCAGAGCTGTGAGGTTGGAGCATTCCATCAAAGAGGGAGGTATACTTCCGTTTAAGGCGTTGTTGTTGAGTACGAGTCGCTCCAGTTTGGACAGCAACCCAATACGAGGAGGTAGCTCACCGATGAGTTGGTTGCCATTGAGTTCTAAAACGGAGAGATTCGAAAGCATAACGATAGTGGTGTTGATGGTGCCTGAAAGATTGTTTTTGGATAGAGATATCTCCTTCAGCGTTGCAACGGCGTAGAGGTCGTTCGGGAGCCATCCGGAGAGAGAGTTGGAGCCAGCCCTCAAAATCTGCAGATTTTGGCATTCACCAAGGCCGGGAGCTATAGGGCCGGAAAACAGATTCATAGAGAAATCCAACACCTCGAGACGTGGGGATATCTTGCAAATAGATGAAGGGAGAGACCCTGTGAAGCTGTTGTTGTGGATATTGAAAGTGATGAGATTGACTAATGCTTGGTCTAGAAAGGGAAGATTTATGTAACCACTCAAGCGGTTACCGGATAAGTCGAGTGTTTGGAGGTGATCGGAAGAGTGAAGGTGGTGGAAGGCGAAAGGGCCGGAGAAGCTGTTGTGGGAGAGATTGACGTGAGCAAGAAACCGAAGGTTTGCAAGAAAGGAAGCATTCAAGGTGCCGGAGAGGCCTCTCTCCTGCAGCCATAGATGGGAGACACGAGCAGCGCCGCCATGGGCGGTGCATGCAATGCCTTGCCATTGGCAGCAGTTGGTGGAAGGAGACCAGTTGAGAGGAGTGGGAGAGATGAATGATAGCAGGGAATCACGCTCCACTTCGTTACAAGAAAGCACGGAGTGATGAAACAAAGTTAACACAACAAACAGAAGCAGCATTCCCATTTTGTATTGAATTACAGCCATGATCTCCATCTCGACTTCTGCTCCACCAGACTACATATGTACAACGAATTGTCTGTTCAGACATATCGAGTCCATGTCCATTTTTATGCATGATGAGTGCTGTGGCAAGTGGAAAAGGTATCATGATAGAATTTAGAACATAATTCCATACTAGTATGTGTTTTTGTGCGTGGGCCAATGCCATAGCCATTGCCTCCACATTATTAGGTGGTGTGTTTTGTGGCAGTCTCATCAATCCACATCTTCAGTTTCGTAGCTCTTTCTTTCTAGCACATTTTCGTGAATACTAGAAAACATGTCGATTTCTAATACACATTTTTATAAAAAACATGTAGTTTATGCATAAACAGCAACATCATTTCTTAATACAAAATAACATTAGTGTCCCTTCGCTCGGGGAGTAGTAATTAAAGCACCTTACCTGTGACTGAGAGGTCACAGCAACATCATTTCTTAATACAAAATAACATTAGTGTCCCTTCGCTCGGGGAGTAGTAGTTAAAGCACCTTACCTGTGACTGAGAGGTCACAGGTTCGAGCTCCCAGAGGGACATCTGGGTGTGTGAGTGAGTGTATGTTTAAGATTAATATACACTTATTAAAAAAGAAATAACATTAGTCCCTATACCACATTGTGGGGTCTTCTTCAGCACATGTACCGATGCATTCTGATTCACAAGCTGTTATTGGAGTAGCAAAAAGTTGTGTCCATAATGGAAAAAAAAAGACATATCCGAATGAGACATATCGTAGTAAGGGATTTGTTGAAGAATGAAGTGATTACTCTAGACTTTGTGAAAGTCAGAAAGCCATCTTGTACATCCTTTAACTTGAGGCCTACTTAGAAGATAAATACAAAGTCTTCTATAGGGATGGGAATAAAATCCATTGCTTAAATATTGTAAATTGAGTTTTGTGAGGTTGATTTGATAGCTCGTAATAGTAGATATATAATTTCTAATATCATTTTTAGATATTATATAAGGTTGAGTGTGCCAACTTGTAATTGCTTTTTAATTTAAACCATAACTTTTTATGGGTGGTCCACGTGTAAGTCGGACTTATGATTATGGCATAAAACATCTTGTTGATTGTTACGAGGATGAGCCACTTGCTCATTTTTATCGTAAGAAGTTGGGGTCATTTTTATGTTATTTGAGAAGCATAATGAAATTGCCCTTTATAAGTGCGAAGAGCTAGCCTTCTTTTATGAAAGTTATGTCTTTTTATAGCTGTTGGTCCCAGATTATCAGGGTATAACTTAGCAGCGGAAAATGTGGTTAATCGTTTCTTGCGCTCTGCTGGTTACTCAGCTGACTGGGACCTTGTCAGCTGGTAAGTCAACTTGCACTCTGCGTACTCAGCTGACTGGCGACTGGCTCGTCAGCTGGTAGCTCAAGACTTAGAATATTTTAAGCCTTGTTTGCACAGTTATATCAGTTTTCAGATATACACCAGCACTTGGGTGCTGGGTTTTAAATCAGTATGAAATGCAGAAAGCTGATAAAAGACAAAGGATTTATAGTGGTTCGATCAACTGATCTACGTCCACTCTCCAGTCCTAGCACTGGAAATTCACTATAGAGTAATCAGGTACAAGTTGCCTACGATCTATCTCTAGCTGGTGCGACCCTTGTCCACCACTTCGCTAGATCAACCGCTCCCGGTCTTGATTCCTTCTTCAACTCTCTTCTCGGCTGGTGGAGTGCGAGCACGTCACTTCAACCTCCACAGCAGTTTGGGTGTTTAGTTCTCCCAAGAATGTAGCTTCTCAATACGGCAAACTGCCCGTAATAACTCGAGTGCTAGCTGGCACAAGAGCTGCTGTGAACTTCCTCGGAAGAGAAAGAGCACCAAAGAGATCTGTAACTTACAAGCTGGAAGCTTGAAGTCTGTTTGAATAAATCAACACACGGTAAGCTTTAAGAAAAGCCTCGAAAAATGTATGCACTTCTACTCGCTTGAGCGTAATTAATTTGCAGTCTTTCGGTAGGTGAGTATGGCGAGAAGAGTATCGAATGTTGATGGATCCCAGGTATTTATAGACGCGGGATCCCATTCAAATCTTCTAGCCGTTTGGACACATCCGGAAAAGGTGTCAGACCTCGGATGTCCTTCTGACGGCGGCAGGTAGGAATTTCCGGAAAGCGCCATGCTTTTGTCCACTTTATCTGACATTGATCTCTTTATGTCAGAACGGCACTATTCGTCAGTACGAGGAATCGGAACTGGTGTCTTGAACTGATAGACTTTAAGGTATCCTCCCTTAAAGTCATACTTTGTCAGTTTATTCCTCAGACGAATCTTCTTTTTGTCTCTAAGACTCTGGGAGAGCGAATCTTGAATTCTGCTGGTAACATCCGACTGGCAGAACATACTGGTGATCTTGTGCTGGCAATCTCTGCTGGTGACTTTGCGCTGGCACAATCTAAGTCTACCAATATGTCTGATGTTAACTCTTGGAATCTCCCATGACTGGTAGCTTCACCGCTGGTGAATAGTGTCAGTGAGAACACGTATTCTGCTGGTAGGATTTGTCAGCCGCCTGCTGGTGAAATCCTTCCCAACTGGTGAACAGTAGCCAGTCGTGAGCTCTTTTCTCATGCTGATGAACAGTGTCAGCACGAGTCTTGTCAGTCGCTTGCTGGTGAGACTTCTCTCAACTGGTAAGTACATCTCATGTTGGTGAACAGTAGCCAGCATGAGTCTTGATCAGCTGCGACTTACAACTCAAAAGACCTAAACAGGACTTTACATTTGAGAACTAGAGCTATCTAGAGACAACTGACGCTGGTAGGACTTAGGATTTGATCCACCAAAACTAGAATCTAAACAAGTAGCTACTGGGGAAAGGAAACTTTGCCAAATTTCCCAACAATTTCCCCCTTTTTGGTGCGATCAAAGCCTAACCAGCGAGCACTCAGCTGATGAGGAAAGTTACAAAGTATTTCAGGGTTTTACAAAATAATCCTATCAGATCTAAACCCATGAAAATACTTCCTCACATCAGCTCTAACTAAAAATCTTCCCCCTCAAACCAGGAGAGATATTGCTCGTTTAAAATATGAAAATTGAGATCAGAGCAAAAAGATTTAAGGTGTGTGATACGAGTGCTGGTGCTGATTACACTGGAAGTGTAAGTTCAGCTGGTAAGTAAATACTTAGACAATTTGTTGGACAATGAGGAATTGTCATCAACTTGTCAGTAATCAATCCATTAATGATGTAGCATTACATGTACAGGATAGAAAACTGACTAGTCTAGAGATACAAATACTTACAACAAAAAATAGAGGAACAAGACTATGGCTGAGAAGATGATCCTGGTGATTGAGTTCTGCTTGTGAGCGACCTCAGGATCTCAGTGAGCGCTGCCATATCTTGTCTGCTCTTCTCCCTTTCCTCAGCAGCAATTCTCCTCTCCTCTTCAGCAAGACGAGCTCTCTCTGCCTCAGCACGTGCTCGCGTACTTTCCCCCTCTTGGATCCGCGCCAAAAAGGAGGACACTCCAGCGGTTACAGACTCCATCTGTTGAGCAATTTCAGTTCGGAAGGAGGCGAAACGCTGATCCATCCTGGCATCAATGAGTGCAAGAAGCTGCGCAGGAGGATGGATCTCGGAGATTGGCATCGCTGATACGTCTATGGAAGAGGAAGGCACATCAGTTGCGGAAGGAGCCATTGCTGGTTCAGATTCAGCTGATATCTCCATCGGGGCTGGCTCCTCCGCTGGCACTGCAGCTGCAGCTGGTTCCTCTACTGGTACCTCGGCTGCTGCTTGCTCCTCTACGGGTACTGCTGCTGGTGCTGGTACTGCTGCTGGGGCTGGCTGGAGTTGGTCAAAAACGGGTGGGGCTGTGAATTCCACCACTTGCCAGTCCATAGAATCAGGGACTAGATCGCCCAAGACAGTAGGAACAGGAGGGACGGCAAGGGTCAGCCACCAACCACGAGAGGGATCCTCCTCTACTAAGTGGTCTACCAGCAGAGCGCTGGCAGCCATGTCGAACAATATAGCATGGTAGGGAGGGATCCTCGGGAGGGTAACCAGCACTTTGAGGCGACGGAGCGCGTACGTCAGCTGGTACCCCCGACTGGTGACTCGAAACTGGAGGAAAGGTAACTTGATCTTTTTCGGTGGCGGGAGGCCGGAGCTTCCAGTCAGCTGCCTATACTCAGCGATTTTCCGCAAGCGGCGCCTTATCCTCCTTGTAGACAGCTACTGGGGGCATTCAGGATCAGTGCCCATGAAGGCATGAGCCCACTCCTCCTCCGCTCTCCAGTAGCCAAGACCCAGCCTGGCATAGAGGACCGCCCGCTTCTCCACTGTCAGCAGGCACTCGCATCGATCGAAAATCCTCCACCTCCGGAACTCCAGACATAGTTCCGGATCCACCCTCCGGAGTCTTCGGTAGCTGGATATCATTTCGTCATTGACGGCATTCTCCACCTCCGCCGTGATGTTTTCAGCATACTCATAGAGAGTGGAATTGAAGTACTCCATCGGCTGCAAGGGCAGACACCAGTCAGAGATCCTCGAAGCGTATACCGACTGGTGGGGGAGTCCGCTGATGGGGATGATGTTGAATGCTGAAGGCTCAGGCACTCTTGAATTTAGAAACGCCATGTCCCCGCGGTGCTCCCACCGATGTACCCCTGTCACTCGCGACTGGAAGGTATCCTCATCAATCAGTTGATGCTCTTGGATGCAGAGCATGTAAGGTCGCCTTTCAGTACGTGCACGCCTAGCTGGTGATGTAGAGGATGATGCTGGTCGCCCGGAAGTTGATGTTGAGGCATCTGTAGATCGGGGGCGACTGGCAGAAGCTTGAGCCTTATCCTCAATGTCTGGGAACAGGTCCATTGGCTCCATCCTCTGCACCATGGAGTAATGTATCACCTCCTCAGCTGGCGCCTGCTCCGGCTCCTCAGCCCTTGGCTCCTCTGCATCCTCAGAATCTGAGCTCATGTCTGAAAAACTCACCAGTTTTTCCGGGGTGGTCGCCCGCTCCTCAACTCCTCCACTGGCACCCCCGTGCGCGGCCAGTGGGTCTTCTTCACCTCCACCACCCCCTTGCGCGGGTGGAGGGACTTCAGCAACCTCCTCCTCTTGGTACTTATCCACCAGGGATAGTACATCCTCTTCAGTGCCCATCACCAGCAGGCGTGTAAAGGAGTCTTCTGGTAAGATCTCGCCTGGTTCTGGTGCTGGTGGCCTCGCACTTGTGGAAGTTTCCGGCACATCCCACTTGCCCTTGGCCACCTGGCGCAATTGTTCGGCCATTTCCTCCTGACGCCTGGCGTCGTGCTCAGCCTTGATCTTGGCAAATCTCTCATCACGAGCAGCCAACTCCGCCTCTCTCTTCTGCTTGGCAATCAGAGCCCGGAGCCTCGCCTTGGCCTGTTTCTTCTTGACGATGGAGGCGCCCTTCTTTTTCTTCGCCTGTTCCACCAGCCGCTGAGCTTGGGTCATAACCCTCTTGCGCTTGCGGGTCATCTTCTCCAGCGTCTCTTCCTCAGTCAGTCCCAGAATGGACTTCTTGACTGGGATGGAGATCTTCCCAGACTCAGGGTCATATGCAACAGCTGACGGTGGCTGCTGGTGCTGGGAAGTCTTAGGCTTCTTGCGGGATGGCGTCTTGGTGACTGGTACAAGTTGTACGTCCCGTGGGTGGATACCAGTCGCCTCAGCCACCGCGCCTTCCATGGTGTCGAAGAGAGACTCCGTCTCCAGCTTCCTCTTCAATTCTGCCCTTGCCTCTGCTGTCAGCGGGAGAGCCATAACTGGTGCTTGCTCTCCCAGGTCTTCTGAGTCCTCCTCAGAAACGACCTCAGCAGGGTCCACTGCTGACTTTCCTTTCAGCCTGCGTGGCTTCTTGTAATCTGGGTCAGCCAGCTTGACCTTGGAGACTGGTATAAAGTCTGAGGGGACCAGTCTCTCTCCTTGGTCAACGCCTTCACCCATCTCCACCTCCAAGATGTGGCTGATCCGCAGCCCGAACGAGACTGCGTGGGCAAACTTCCCTTCAGTTGGCACGGTGATGTTCCGCGCCACGTTCTCCAACAACCGGCCAAAAAAGAATTTGGCCCAGTTGCCCTGTACACCATCTACCAGGGCGCACATCACCGAGAACTTCCGCAGGCTTAACTCGGCGTACGAGCCGACCTCACATTGTAGCATGCGAACCACAATATCGCACACCATTTGCCAGTACTCCTCCATCTCGGACTTCTTCATGCCAGTCCGGAAGACGGTGACTTCTGGCTTCTTCCATTGCGCCCACCTCCTCCGGAATTCCACAGTATCGTCCTGATGATACGTGGCCACTTCCTCTCCTTCATTCCTCAGTCCGAAGAGATCGGCGAGGTATTCCGCGGTGACGGTGATCAGATGGCCGAACACCGATGTAGTGAACGACTTCCTGTCGTCAGCAATAACTGCCCTAGCATAGAACTCGGCTACCATGTGAGGGTGAAAGGTTCTGGGGGTCGCCGTGAGGTACGGTCGGAGCTGTTCTCGGTCAATCATCACCATCAGCTCCTCCCCGCAATGTTTCAGGGCCAATTTCTCATTTAAAATTTTCTCTTTTTGGACCTGAGCAGCCCTTATCTGTGCGTTAGAGAGCTGTCGCCTGGTCGCCGGCCTGTTCAACTGAACCAGTCGGGCGAACGGATAGGTGTAATCGATATCTTCGATCTTCATTATGCCAGTATACGTAGGCATATGAGATTCAGCGACTGGTAGGTCTGGTGAACCAGACGAGGATGATGTAGATGTAGATGGAGGGTTATCAGCTGGAGGTTGAGAAGATGATGCCATGACTTCAGAAAGATTCAAGGTTCAGAAAATTTCAAGGGAAGATGAGAGAATTTTGAAAGATATTAGGGTTCTGAAGGTAGGGAAACATAAAGGTTAACCCGAAGGAAGTGATCGGGTATTTATACGAAGGGCCATGCAGGATTAAACGACCGAGATGAAGTCTCAGCAAGTAAGGATCTACGGTCATCAGCAGGCCCGATTCCCTGTGCGACGTGCGCGGTCGTGCTGACGTGGGCTACGCCGTGTAGCTGACATGGCGTTCTCTGATTGGTCGCAAAAGTGCTTTTGACCGCGCAGACACTGTGCGCATTAAATGTGGCATTAAATGCCGCATTAAATTCTGAGGTACGCACACGCAAGAGGATTTGAACAATCCCGCCATTCCTGCGACAGCTGGCACGACTCTTGGACTGCAAGAGATCGTCAGTTGAGAGCTGGGACTCAACTGGTCATCAGTAGTATAACTGGTAATCAGCAGGATATGCCAGTTGAACACTTCCCCCTGTCAGCATGGCCTCCTTACCAGTTGACAACTGGTACTTACGACTGGCACTTGAGTACATGGATAAATTGAGAGCTGGGACTCAATCTTCACCAGTCGTGGATATATCACCAGTTGTCTGCTGACAACTTGAAAGATAGAAAATTGAGAGCTTGGACTCAATTTTATTCCGCATAATCTTCTCTTCAAGAAATCCACTTCTCATCATCGCTTGAAATTGGGAGCTGGGACCCAATTTCGCTTCAACTGATGGTTTGTGCTGGCAACTTCGAAATGAGAGCTGGGACTCATTTCCTTAGACATTTGAGGGATAAGTTCCGCCAGTAGGTACCACTTGTTAGTCGAAAAACATCACTTAAGGAAAACAGAACGACTAAGAGCTTGGACTTAGTCGTAATCAGCATCCTCCTGAAGACCAAGAACAGAATGAGAGCTGAGACTCATTCTTCCTCAACATTAGAGCACGCATCAATCTCCATAAGACCGAGTTTGATGCACAACTCCTTGAATCTTGCTTCTGGAAGAGGTTTAGTGAAGATGTCAGCCAGTTGATCTTCAGTTCTGATGTAGTCCACGCTGACATCCTTCTTTTCGACATGATCACGAATGAAGTGATGTCGAATATCTATGTGCTTGGTTCTAGAGTGATGAACCGGATTCTTCGTGATGCACATAGCGCTGTTGTTGTCGTAATAGATGGGAACACAGCCAGTGTCCACTTCATAATCCTCCAGTTGTTGCTTGATCCAGATAACTTGAGCACAGCAACTGGCAGCGGCAACATATTCAGCTTCAGTAGTAGAAGTAGCAACTGAGTGCTGCTTCTTGCTAAACCAGCTGATTAGCTTGTGTCCTAGAAACTGACACGTACCACTGGTACTCTTTCGGTCAATACGGCATCCAGCGAAGTCTGAATCTGAATATCCAATGAGTGTAAGCTCATCATTTCTGGGATACCATATTCTAGAGATTCAGTCCCCTTCAGATATTTCACTATCCTTTTGGCAGCTTCCATGTGTAACCTTTTCGGATTGGCTTGAAATCTGGCACACACTCCGACTGAGTATGAAATGTTGGGTCTGCTGGCAGTGAGATAGAGAAGTGATCCAATGATACCTCTGTAAATGGTAGGATCAACTGATTCACCTTGTTCATCAAGAAATATTTGACAACTGGTGCTCATAGGTATCCTTAGGGACTTAGTTTTCTCTGGGCAATATTTCTGGATTAAATCCTTGGTATACTTCCGTTGACTGATGAAAATCCCATCAGCTGACTGCTGGACCTGGAGTCCTAGGAAGTATGTCAATTTGCCCATCATACTCATTTGAAATGACGTCTGCATCAGTTGAGAAAACTTCTCGCAGAGAGATATATTCCTTGATCCGAATATGATGTCATCAACATAGATCTGCACCATTAGCATGTCACCTCCATCCTTGAGAAGGAAGAGAGTTCTATCAATCTTCCCTTTCCGAAATCCATTGCTGATAAGAAATTGTGACAGCGTTTCGTACCAAGCCCGGGGCGCCTGTTTCAATCCATACAGGGCCTTTCTCAGCTTGTACACCTTGGTGCCGACTTCAAAGCCCGGAGGTTGTTCGACATAAACCTCCTCCTTTAGCTCGCCATTCAAGAAGGCGCTCTTCACGTCCATCTGGAATACCGTGAAGCCATGATACGCTGCATACGCAAGGAACAGCCGTATCGCCTCCATTCTTGCAACTGGTGCGAAGGTCTCATCAAAGTCGATGCCTTCACACTGCCTGTAACCTTTGGCGACTAAACGAGCTTTGTTTCTGACCACGGTGCCATTCTCATCTCGCTTGTTCTTGAAAACCCACTTGGTGCCAATCACTGACTGATGTGATGGTCTCTCCACCAAGTCCCAAACATTGTTGCGAGTGAATTCTGCAAGTTCTTCTTGCATGGCATTAATCCAATCAGCAGATTCTAGCGCAACTCCTATGGAAGTAGGTTCCATTTGAGAAATAAAACAACTTAGGAGCGCACTGCCGTGTCGAGTCTGGACTGAACCTTCCGGATCACCGAGAATAGCATCGGATGGGTGATCCCTCAGCCATTTGGGAGGACCAGCGACTGCTGGTGCCGGCTGTGAAATAGGTTCTTCTGTCCTGATAACTGGTGCTTCCACATTTTCACCAGTCGGAGCTGGAACTGCAACTGACAGTTGACCTTCACCAGTCGGAACTGGAATTTCAACTGGTGGTTGACCTTCGCCAGTCGGAACTTCTTCATCAGCTCCACTGTCTGACTGACTTCCCGAACCTTCACCATCGATGTCAGTATCAGCTGGTGCATCTACTCCAGCTGGTTCATCATCATCTTCTGACTCAAAGATTCCAGTCAGAATTCCCCCTTGATTTTTGCTAGATCCACTCAGGGAGATTGAGTGAAAGGTCTCAGCAAGGTCATTTGCATCACCGACCCTCTCAGGTTGCTGATGGGCACCTGAGGTAACTGGTTGAGAAGATGATCCATTCATAGGTCTAGTCGAACCAGTTGGTTGAGCATCGGAAGAATTCCTGCCCAACTGGTCGCTGACATCCTCGACCTCAGGAACATCTTCAGCCAGTTGGCGTAAGGTCCTGCGCACTAAAGTAGCTTCATCAAAAACAACATTGCATGTTATTTCCACAAGCTTGGTAGTCTTGTTAAATACTCTATAGCCCTTGTGAGAGGGATGTCCATATCCGACAAACACACCCTCATCAGCCTTAGGCGAGAAAGCATTTAACTTCGACTTCCCATTATTATGGATATAACATGGTGAACCGAATGCACGAAGATGAGCTATAGAAGGCTTACGACCAAAATACACTTCGTAGGGAGTTTTCTGGAGTCTGTCGTTGATCCCGCTTCTATTCTGAGTGTAGCAGGCAGTCACCAATGCTTCTCCCCAGAAACTCTGTCCCAAGCCGGACTCTGCCAGCATGGACCGGACCGCTTCTTTCAGTGTCCTGTTCCTACGTTCTGCCAGTCCATTCTGCTGCGGTTGCCTTGGAGTAGATCTCTCATGTTTGATCCCGGCCTCCGCGCAAAAATCCATCAGCAGACTGTTGCAGAATTCAGTCCCATTGTCTGATCGAATTCGCTTTACCACAGCTTCTCTCTGTTTCTGAGCTTGGATGATCAATTCTGGAAGAATGATCTTCACCTCATCCTTGGTTCTGAGAAGCTTTACCCAGGTATAGCGCGAGTAGTCATCGACTACCACCAGCGAATATCGTCTTCGTCCAATGGTTTACGGTGTTACTGGTCCAAACAGGTCCATGTGTAACAACTCGAGTACCTGACCGGTACTGGGGCAGACTGGCGACTGGTTCTTGAAGGACTTCCTAGTTTGTTTGCCTTGCTGGCAAGCTTTGCAAATTCCTTCCTTCTTGAACCCGCCCTTGGGAAGACCATCTACAAGATCATGCTTGGTTAGATAATTAATAGTTTTGAAATTTAGATGACTTAACCTTTTGTGCCACAGCCAGTTAGTTTCCATGGAACTGGTGGCTACAAAGCATGTATCAGTCTTCCCGCTTTGCCAGTCAACAACATAGAGACCTCCTTTCCTGACACCTTTCAGCTTGGTCTCGCCAGACTCTTCATTCTTGATCTGGCACCCTGATTTGTCAAACACAATGGTATAACCATTGTCGCACAGCTGACTGATGCTCAGGAGGTTGTGCTTCAGATTGGTGACAAGGGATACATTCACAATTCTGACATCATCCTTCTCGATGCAGCCCTTGCTAATAACTCTGCCCTTGGAGTTATCACCAAAAATAACTGGAGGTCCTCTGACCTTGGTGAGCTCAGAAAATAGGAACTCCTCACCAGTCATATGAGCCGAGCAACCACTATCTATGATCCACTCGCTCGATCTCTGAAGCTGTGTTGCATGATCCTGTTCCTGCAAGAAAATGAAATTATTTAGGTCCCCGATCATCAGCGGGTCCTGCAGGGTTAGATCTCTGGATCATTCCTATTGGAATCCAGACTTGAGTAATCTTCAGCTCGGTGTTACCCTTGCTGACATCACTTGTGGCCTTTCCCTTCCTTTTAAAATAATGCATGGATTTGTTTTTGGAAGGTGTGGCTGTGTGTGCGGTTCCTCTGGAGGTATTCTTCCTCCGAGGGTGTCGGAAATATCTTTCCGACCGCATGTGTTGCCTTGGTGGTCTCTGGAATTGTGGACCACGATGATTAGCCTTCCCAGCCCTTGAGAAAAGATTTTAATTGGGCTCAGGCCTCCGATAGGTGTTCCTCCTATCGGGAAATATCCTTCTCTCAGTATTCCGCTGAGATTTGGATCCCTTGTAAGCATGCTGGCAACTGGCATACTTGTAAGGTTGAGCGTGGAATCTCTGGACAGCTGGTGCTGGCTGTCGGATTCCACTGGCAGCTGACGCTGACTTCCTTGCCTTAGAATATTTCGGCTTAGTCTGCGTCTTCGGGTATGCTGGCGTCCTGTCAGCAGAGGATCTTGCCAGTTGAGGATTTTGTCTTGATGACTCACCTATGTATCTGGACTTATGGTTCCTATGCTGATCAGCCACACGGGACTGACTGGCATTACCAGCTGGTGCTGATGCATTTGCTAGTTGGCCCTTACCCTTACCAGTACTGATTTGTTCGGGCTGATTTATGCTCAAATCTTTTGTAAATCCCAACCCGGACTTATCAGAAGGCTTTCTCCAATGAGATAGAGCCTTTTCCAAATCCTTTGAGCCTTTATTCAAAAAATTTATTTTATTTTCTTGCTCCAGAACGAGATTGTGAAAATTATCTCGCTCAGTTTTTGCAATTTGAAAATCTTGGAGCAACTCAAAGTGATTCTTTTTCAAAGTGGCTAGCTCTTCACTGACTGACCTCGATTTTTCAATCTCCTTGGTCAAAATAGAAACTTGATCTTTCAGCGAAGTATTTTCGCCAGCCAAGACATTCTTTATTTCATAAAATTTTAAAAATTCTTTTTGAAGAATGTCTATAGTGACAGCTTCTGAGTCGGAGCAACGCGACTCAGAATCGTCTAAACTGATAGAAGGCATGATATGCATTGGGGAAGCTGATGATTGTACCTGATCATCAGCTGCAAGTGCCTCTTCACTGTCAGCACTTCCTTCAGCTGACTCCTCGCCAAAGGCTGCCATAAGTGCCAGTAGAGCTTCCTCTTCTGACTCTTCATCTGACTCATACTCCCCATCATCATGGTCGGGTATGTCAGGTACTTCAGTCCTGGTCAGCATAGCCTTGGCAACGGCCTTGGAGGCGCGCTCTTCAAAGAGCTTCTTTAGCCTTCCCCCCTCATTTTTATCCACCTGTGGACATTCAAACTTAAGATGATCAGGGGATTGGCACTGGTAGCAAGCACGGGGAGCTCTCTTGACGAATTTTCCGTCAGTTGAGCTCAGAGATACTCCCTGCTTTGACTTGGCTTTCTCCAGAAGGACAGCCAGTCGTTTCATCTGTTGCTCAAGTTCTGCGATAGAGCTCTCGCCGCCTTTGGAATGAGATCCTGATGTGGACTGGATCTCCTTCGGCTGGTTGTGCTGGGCAGCAGATCTGTGAGCATGGAAGGGCTTCTTGGGCTTCCACTTGAAGTCTTTCTTGACGAAATAAGCTTCGTCTTGAGCTTTAACGCTGGGGGATCCCATGTTCTTGATGGCCTCATTCTTGTTCACCATCTGGATATCCCACTCGTGTGCCTGCAACTGAGCAAATAACTCCTTGGGAGTCATCTTGGATAAGTCCTTCTCCTTGAGAGCTGTCGTCTTCACGAACCAGTCCTCCTTGGGCATCTTGGACAGGATCTTGGCATTAAGATCTTCATTGGAGCACTTCCTGTCCAGGGACTTTAGCTCGCTGACGATGGCGTTGAATCTCGCCTCCATCTCCTTGATGGTTTCTCCAGGCAGCATCTGGAAAGACTCATACTTGTCCACCGCAACCTGCAATTTGTTGCGTTTCATTTGATCAGTTTCTTGACATAGACTATCAAGATAATCCCATACTCCCTTGGCATTGTTAAACTGGAGTGCATCCTCCATCAGTGACTCTGGAAGACATGCCAGGATCAGTTCATGAGCAATGGAATCCAACTGATTCCGCTTTCTGTCCTCAGCATTCCATTCATCTTGGGGCTTTGGGATCACAGCAGCTGGACGATCTCCTAGCTGGTGCTGAATCTTGGTGATCTCAATCGGCCCTGTTTCTAGCACATCTTTCATCTCTGGATGAATGCTCTTTAGAGAGATAAGAGTCCTCTTTCGCCATGTTGTGTGCTTCTCCGGTTTGTAGTCAAGTAGCTTCGGAATATTCATCTTGATGTACCTGAGCTAATCAAACAGACAAACAAAAAGAGCGCAAGGAAACGCGGATCACGGTCCTAAGCGACTCAGATACGAACGGTCTATAAGAACCGTCCGCTCTGATACCACTTGTTGGTCCCGGATTATCAGGGTATAACTTAGCAGCGGAAAATGTGGTTAATCGTTTCTTGCGCTCTGCTGGTTACTCAGCTGACTGGGACCTTGTCAGCTGGTAAGTCA
>JAPKLW010004790.1:1467-24641 GCA_026898455.1 Plectranthus barbatus
GGAAATCAGTTGGGTGGAAAGCTGCCTGATTGTTGGACGCAATGGTGGTGGCTGAAATATTTGAATTTAGGTAATAACATGATGTTTGGAAGCATTCCAAACACTTTGGGTTATCTAGTAAACTTGATGTCGTTGAATCTTTACGAAAACAAGTTCTCAGGCCAAATTCCTTTTTCGATGCAAAACTGCACAAAATTGATGAAGATGGACCTTTCTCATAATGATCTGGATGGAAACATTCCAGCATGGTTAGGGACAAGCCTGTCCAACTTGAAGTTTCTTATCTTAAGCTCGAATAAATTGAGCGGCGAGATTTCTCCCAAGATTTGCTATCTCAACTCTCTTCAAATTTTGGATCTCTCACACAACAAATTTTCGGGCACAGTACCAACCTGTGCTAATAATTTTACTGCAATGTCTTCAAAACAGAGTTTGGATAGTTTACCTACGTATGCAGGATTTGATAGCTTTTCAGAGTATGCATCAATAATAACAAAAGGTCGAGAATTCCAGTACGACACCATTCTTTTTTTGGTGACGAGTATTGATCTCTCGACGAACAATTTGTTTGGAGAGATCCCAAAGGAGTTGACAAGTTTAGTTGAATTGAGAACATTGAACTTGTCTCAGAATCACTTCACAGGTTCAATCCCCGACAGGATTGGAAATATGAAGCAATTGGAGTCACTTGATGTCTCGAGAAATTCTCTGTCCGGTCCAATTCCCAATAGTATCACACTCATATCTTCTCTGAGTTATTTGGACTTGTCATACAACAATTTGGTAGGAAAAATACCAGAAGGCACACAAATTCAGGGCTTCAATTCTTCGATCTTCATTGGAAATAATCTGTGTGGCCCTCCAATGACGAGCAGCTGTGGTCGTGATGGTGATGAATTTCCTCGGCGTGGACATGAAGACGGAGATGAAAGAGCAGAAATAGAGTGGTTTTATGTATTCTTATCATCGGGATTCGCCATAGGAGCCTCGATTGCATGCAGTGCAATGGCATTGAAGAAGTCATGGAGAGAAGCCTATTATGGTTGGTTAGAGTGCATGTGGGACAAGCTCTACGTATTTGTGTGTGTTCATTGGAGAAGGCTCAAGTTTCTCAAGGGGGATCAGAATTTGAACTAGTAGTTGTGTTCTTATATATGAATGGTATCTTCTAGTCGTGTTTCATTTAAATTTTCTTTTCTGTTTTGTCTTGTGGTGTTGATCAATTTCCCTAAATATTGTTAATTAATTTTGTGTTGGTAAAGATTATGTACGTACCTTACACATTCCTCAGGCGACTAGAGACCTGATGTTTTTCTTGCTCAAATCAAACTTGATGAGATGAAGCAATTGGCTGATGACTGATAGAAAAAGTATAAAATAAATGAACGAAACATAAAAAAGCATCAAGTTCGCATCACAAGTCATATTTTATAATATAAATTTTAATAATGAAACTTATAATTCAAAACTGAATAAATTTATTTTCATGAATATCTCAATTTCCTTGGAAGAAAAGTCTTCAAACAAATTCCATTTCTTCAAGTCTTTGCCCATATGCTACGTTAACTCAAAATCAATCCAACAAATATTTTCCGTTCTCATTTGATTGCGTCATTTTCGGGCATTTAATTAATGGTGGGGTTGGAATTTTCAGAATTAGCGTTGTCGACTTTATTTTGATCAAATAGAGGGTCATTTTATTTAATAGATAGTTTTTTCATTTTTATTTCGAAGGAGTTATATGGTGGGCTTAATTAAAGTTGCAAATTTGTCTAGTCGTTACTCGTAACGCAACTATAGGATTTATTGTTACACAATTTATGAGGGATTGGTTGATTTTTTTTGTGATACCTGAACGAATCTTCGCTGGAGTGCTTTAATAAGGTGTTATAGTTTTTAATTTAAGTTTGTTAGCATGGTTAACACTTTATTGGATCTGAATATCACCTAAGAAATATATTTAAATTCAGTATTCTATCATACAAAATATATCAATTTTTACTTTTATTTGGATCTTTTAAACACATTGAAAACTAGAAATTTATTTTCTATAATATTATTATAATATTTTAATAATTTTATTAAAAATATATACTTTAAAATTATCATAAATATATTAATAAGTTAATATAATTATAATAATCATATATAAGTTTTAAGTATTATTTTCAAATATATCAATACAATATTAAAAATATTATAATAGTAATATTTTAATATAATGTTAAATTTAAAATAATAATATTATTACTATAGCTTTTTTATTAATATGTTAATTATAAAATAATTGGAAGGTTTAGAAAATAATCTACTTCTACTCAATATATTAAAGGAAAGAAGTGTCAAATATTACAATTGTGCCACTTTTCATCCTAAAAACATCACATCAATCTCAATTCAATCTTAATTTTTATTTGATTTGCTATGTTTTTTATATTATAATATATACATGTATACTAATAATAATAATACTCCCTCCGTCCCGTCTAAGTAGTCTCATTTTTCTTTTTTGTCTGTCCCATCTATTTGTCTCATTTCCTAAAATGGCAAACTTTTTCACACTCACCAATAAAATATTAATTCCACTACACTCACAAACATTGGTAACTGTGTCAAAAGCAAATGGGACTACTTCTATGGGACGGAGGGAGTAATAGTTTTAACAAAATCATATTTGTGTTAAATTTTCTTTACAACTGTTGGGGCCAGGCCCACTCTGCAGTTCGACTGCCCAAAACGGCTATAAGCCCGCACACCGCAGGCCCACTCGGAACCGAAAAAGCACAGAAGCGCCTAAGGCATGGGGTCGACGCCGACCCCAACTAGTCCTCGACATCGACCGCGTACAAGGATCGGTATCGAGGAGGATACACTCCAGCCCAAGAGCTTGGCGGCGCACAACCGTTACAAACCCTAACCGAGCCCGAAATTCTCGGGGTCGTTCTGAAATTTGCGGCGAGCACGAGCCTGTCGATAGTTAGGGTTTAGTTAGCACCCCCACCCCTATCCTGTCTATAAATAGGGGCTGAGGGCTCATTTCTCTGTATCTTTTTCCTGCTATTAAGCTGTAGTGATACTCTGCCAAAATTAACACCAAATGAGAGGACAAGGACGAGGCAGGGTCCTCGGCTCCCTACTGACCAGGAAAGGCGATCTGACCCGAGGAGTGATTTTGAGAAACACTTAGAGGCTTGCATGTCCTTGTTCGAGTCATTGCTGACCAAGATCCCGGGTGCCTTGCCCCGGGATCCCATGAACCCCCGCGATAGCTACACCGATTCGCCCTTCACTTTGGATATCACTAACACAGACATTCCGGCAAAGTTCGCTCCTCCGTCATTCATGCTGTACGATGGCACGACGGATCCCGAGGATCACATCGCGCTATACAAGCAAAAGATGCTGACTATGTCCGTGCCAGCGGACCTCTGCGAGGCATGCATGTGCAAGAGTTTCAGGTCCAGCCTCACAGGCCCGACACTTCAGTGGTTCGTCAATCTACCAAAGAATTCCATCGGAGCTGTATTAAGTTTTTAGAAAGCAATACTCTAACTACAGGCGTGTGGCCAAGCATCCCGATGCACTCAACAGCATGCACATCAGGAAATAAGAGTCGCTCAGGTCCTACGTCGGGCGATTCAACCGCGAACTTGAGTCCATTCCCCATTGTCCACTTCAAATAGCAGTCTACGCGTTCAAGAACGAACTTGACGTCACGTCTAAGGTATACCGCGATCTGACCAGCCACCCATGCTATGACATGGACTTTGTGCTCGCCCAGGCATGGGCAGAGATCAATTGGGAAGAGGAAAAAACGTAACCAGATTGCTCGAATGAACGAGCAAAAGGTGGCCTAGCTCACCGAGGCCCAGAAACAAGATTGATCGAGGCCTGAGTCCTTGAGTTCGAGGTACGTGGATCGCAGGGACTATCGAAACGACCGACGCTCAAGAAGAGACCACCCCTATAGCCGAACACCCAGGGTCTGCGAAGTGGCGTCAATACCCTACAATTTGAGCATCGACCAGAATTATTTGGTCAACAACGTCCTCAAGAACTTGGGGAACGTGGTGAAATGGCCCAGCAAGATGAAATCTGACCCGAAAGCACGCGATCCGAAGAAGTTCTGCGACTTCCACAATGACCACGGGCACAAGACGGAAGAATGTCCGGCACTACACCTGGAGGTCATTGAACTGCCAAAAGATGGATTCCTGACGGAATACCTGACGAACAAGGGGAATAACACTTGGACAAGAGGGAAACAAGCGAACCCGCTTAAGGGCGCAGAGCTTCAGAACAAGCCACCACAGGCAGAAAGGACGGTTCACGTCATTACAGGTGGATCGGAGGTGAGTGGAAAATCCCGATCAGCTGTAATGAGGGCCAGACGAGCCCTAAATCATGGGACCCAGAATGCGAACTTCACGCCAGAGCACGAGGCCATCGAGTTCACATGCGACAATGTGCCCGACCTCTTCCACCCTCATCATGATGCGCTCGTTATATCCCTGCTAATATCCAACTGTCAGGTGAAGAGACTGCTCGTCGACAACGGCAGCTCGACGAGCATTCTTTTCCTATGAACCCTAAAGGAAATACAGATCCCGGCCAGTAAGATAGAGCCGGTATCCATGACATTGTACGGTTTCAACGGCGATCAATAGCAAACGGTGGGAGAAATCACCCTACTCGTATACTGCGGAGGTTTGAACCTCGACATAAAATTCCAGGTGGTTGATACGGTGTCAGCTCATAACGCAATCCTCGGACGCCCCTGGATCCACGAACTCAAGGTAATTCCCTCCTCCTATCACCAAGTTCTGAAATTCCCGACACCTTGGGGAATCCAAACAATCCGGGGCAAACAGAAAGCTTCACGAGATTACTACTATGCGAGCTTCAAGGTAGTGTGCGCCCAACAGCACACCGAGCAGTTGCCTCCTGTTGCCCGACCAGAATCTGAGGAGCTCGAGGAAGTCGTCATCGATTAATCGGACCCGATGCGAACAATATTCATCAGGTCAGAGCTTACGCCAGACATCCAAACCTCCTTGATACGCTTCCTTTGGGGCAAGGTCCATATATTTGCCTGATCGCACCGCGATATGACAGGCATAGATCCAACAGTAATCACCCATCGGCTGCAAGTCGACCCAAACTACAGGCCAGTCCAGCAGAGGAGACGAAAGTTCTCTGCAGAAAAGAACCAGGCCATAAACAAAGAGGTCCAGAAACTCATCGATATCGGATCGGTGCGGGAAGTCCACTACCCCACGTGGCTAGCAAACGCGACAAGAATTGTGTATGCATAGATTTTACAGATCTCAACAAGGCCTGTCCTAAGGATCCATACCCCTTACCGCATATCGACACGATCATCAACGCAACCGCCGGTCACGAGCTCCTTAGCTTCATGGACGTATTCTCGGGGTACAATCAAATACAAATGCACCCCAACGACCAGGAGAAGACCACATTCATAACCAGTCAGGGCATTTACAATTACAAAATAATGTCGTTCGGGCTGAAGAATGGCGGGTCGACTTACCAGCGCTTGGTCAACTCTATGTTCAAGGACTAGATCGGTAAAACCATGGAAGTCTACATCGATGATATGCTCGTCAAATCTTTAAAGTCCCAAGACCACGTGAACCATCTCGAGGAGGCATTTCAGACACTCGAAAAGTACAACATGAAGCTGAAGCCCACTAAATGCTTGTTCGGGGTCTCCTCCGGCAAGTTCCTGGGACACATAGTAACCCTGAGAGGGATTGAGGCGGACCCCACTCAGATCAAGGCCATCCAGGGTATAGAGCACCCTAAAACACCCAAAGAAGTGCAAAAGCTCACCAGCTGCCTCGCCGCGCTCAGTCGCTTCATCTCACGGTATTCGAAGCGCACTCACTCCTTCTTTAGCACGCTCAAAAAGGGCAAATGCTTCGAGTGGACAGACGAATGCGCAAAGGCGCTTGAGGAACTAAAAGCTTACCTCGCCAGTCTGCCCTTGCTCTCTAAACCCACTGACGGCGAAACCCTGCTACTTTACCTCTCGTATTCGATCATGCTATGGGAGCAGTACTAATACGTGAAGCCGAAGGAAAACAACATCCAGTGCACTACGCCAGCAAATCCCTACTGGATGCGGAGACTCGCTACACAGCTCTCGAGAAACTCGCACTCGCACTCGTTATCGCTGCCCGAAAGCTACGCCCATACTTCGAGGCACACCCCATTAACGTGATCTCGACCTACCCAATCCGAGCCGTGCTTTCAAAGCCCGACCTCTCAGGCTAATTGCTCAAATGGGCAGTAGAAATCGGAGGGTATGGCATACAATATGAACCTAGGACCGCAATCAAGTCACAAGTGTTAGCCGACTTTGTCGCCGACTTCTCCACCAACCTCCAATTGAAAGCAGAAAACAAGGTCGCTGCGATGTCCCAAATCAAAACAGACTCCGGTCTATGGTCCCTCAGGATCGACGGTGCAAGCAATATGAATGAAAATGGAGCAGGGATCGTGCTCACAGATCCTCAAGGAGAAAGTTACGAGCGAGCCATCCGACTCGACTTCCCAACCACCAACAACGAAGCCGAATATGAAGCACTCATACAAGGAATGAGACTAGCCCAAGAACTAGGGGCTCGTAAAATATGCACAGAAAGCGACTTGCAGCTGATCGTTAATCAATTGGACGGGACTTATGCCGTGAAGAAAGTCCGATTGAAATCCTACCACACAATGGTCACGGAACTCCGGAATAAGATGGATGAATGGGAACTCCAGCATATTCCGCGCGAAACAAACGCCCGGGCAGACGCCCTTGCTAACCTGGCTACCACTAGCTCGATTCAAGACAACCGGCCGGTCCCCGAAGTCTGGCTGTCTTCGTGATCACTGATATTTTAACAAGATTAATTGCAATACAGTGGCCAAATAAATTTATAACTCGAATGTCGAACCCACAGAGAATGATGTAGGAAATAAACTCATGTACTAAAACATAGTTTTTGGATAAATTGTTTGAGCAATTGGAAAATAGATTTTTGGATTTTTGGAAATAAAAGTAAGGATTTAAAGCATATAAAGGATAACACAGGGTAGAACTTCTATTCTGTAAAACATACAAATAAATAATCAATCATATTCAGGTTAGATTTGTTTGAATTGACCCTAACTCTAATCCTAATCCTATTCCTCTAATTTTTGTGCTAGTCCATGGGGTTGGCATTATTATAATTTAAATTTCTAAAAAACTATTATAAACTTGTAGAAAAATATAAATTAATCAATTATCTTTAAAAACTCAAGTTCATAGTAAAAAAATTGCGAAAGTAAACTTAAAATTGTAGTATTAAAATAACTATTACTTATATTATAAAAATAATTCTTATTTCAAATTATCTAAAAATAAAAAAATCTTGATTTAAATTTATGAGAAATATATGAAATTTCTGAATTTTTTTGAGTTTATTTGAGTAATATTAATTATTTATTATTATGTTGGTTAATGGGAAAATAAAAATAAAAATAATAATAATAATAATAATAATAATAATTATTATTATTATTATTATTATGATAATAATAAGTTCATCAATGTCATGTTCATCAATTTCCTTGTAAGAGGGTTTTGGAAAAAGAGTTCGATTGTAAAAATACATAAAGCTAGCACAACATTTCGTTTAGGTGGAAAAAAGCGCTCCCAAACGAAGATAATTTTCTTTATTAGTGTCTTGTCGGAAGTAATATTTAAACAAGAAAAACAAGATTGATGGGCTGAAATTTCCATATTCGGGATCAGAAAGAATTCAAAGTCTTTTTCTTGGGCCCTAAATAATAATGATGTTGAAAAGACGGTGTTCAGCTACCTTTGATTTATTATTACAACATGGACGTCATTGCTTCAAGTCTTTGCCCATACGCTACGTTCTACCAAAAGTTAAGCGAGCCAAGATTTTTCATTATTTCTCCCTCCGTCCTAGGTTTCTTGAGACATTTGACCGTGCGCAGAGATTAAAAAAAAAGTGATTGGGAGAGATAGTGGAGTAGGATTAATAGGGTTAGTAGGTGATTAATTAATTAAAACTTTCCAAAAAGGGAAATGTTGCAAGTGTCCTGGGACGGACCAAAAAGGAATACGTTGCGAGTGTCCTGGGACGGAGGGAGTATTTGATTATGTTATTGACGCTGTCGGACAATAATTTCCCAGAGAGGAAATAGTTGATGCAATAATGAGTATTAGTTTTGTTGAAATTGATCACAAGTTTCTGATTTTATTTAGCCGATAGTTTATTGTAAAATACAAATTAATTATAATATAATAGATTCTAATGAATACTTAAGAACAAAACTCTGCATTTATAAATTACAACTATACATTTGATATATCTGAATTGTAATATATTAAGTAAAACTGAAAATCAAATGCTAAAAATTATTATGCATGCTAATTGGGTGGAATCAGCGCTAGTACTTGTACAAATAATTTAAACCATTATTATACATCCAAAATGAAAATTAATGATCAGCACTAATTAAGCAAATACTATTATTATTTTGGCAAAAGTCATACAACTTGCTTTTGATAATACAAGTGGAAGTAAAGCGCTAATGTTGACCATATATTTGTTCTCATAAGTGGATGAACATGCTAAATAAAACTCGAACTATAAATATTTGATAATTCTCAAGTGTTATCATATTCTGATGGCTGCCTGATGGAGCAAAGTAGCAGCTGTGAGAGACGATCCAGTTTACATTCTGAGTGGGCCGATTGCTAGAGCTCGAGCAAGTATATTGAGAGCTGGATTGAATATGTTGATTAAAGACATTTGGCTGCAAGTATTTCCAAGAAGTCCATGCTTGTTGAAGTCCATGTTGGTTGAAGAATTAAATGAAGGCCCAATAATTATTAATTTAACTATGTGTAGTGATTGGACTTAGTTTAATTTTATTCAGTTATTTTGGGCCAATGTGTTAGGCCTTGTTTAAGTATTAATTTCGAATTTATTGGGTTTAATTTCGAAATTTACATGCCTTATTATATTAGGTTTTGAGTTGCCTATATATAGGCCTTGTTATGGAACAATTTGATTCAGTTTTTCAGTTTAATAAAATTATGAGGCTTTCTCCTATATTCTGAAAGGCTCAAATTTTGAAATTATACTTTTCCATAGGATTTCAATTTCGACTTATCAATCGGACTGCCATATCCGTTTGTGATATCTTCGTTTATATCCATCGTTTTTGGATCAATCCGCTTCTTGGGTCGTAGGAGATTCAATTTGGACTATGGTACTTGAAGGTTTTCGAATCCAAAGGTATTGGATCATTCCATCGTATCAATTCCAATCTGCTTCCGCGTCGTGTCTGAGTCGATTCGTGCGAGTTCCTGGGCTGCGATCTAAATCTTCCGGCGAGGACCGTATCATTTTGGTATCAATATACAGGTGGTACTGATAAGCTCATTATTTTACTCACTTATCTATATTATTTTCTACTATTTTATATGGTTTTATTGAGTTTATATATAAATTATGTCCATGAGTCTATATTAGGTGGTATTATGCGCGTTTTGGTGTTTTTACAGGTTTTAGGCCTAAATTCAATGGAAAACCCATTCCAAGAGCAGCAGATGTTGAAAGAAACATGCACGAATTCTTCCAAAGTTGGAATCTGAGCTAATGGAGTACATGGATGGAAAGATCTTTGAATTAGCTTTCCAGCGCAACTGGAATCGGGTCAATCGGAGTTCGGAGGAGAAAGTTATGGCCAAAACCGTGAGATCGCGCAGGAGGGCGAAAGGCTTCCTCGACCGAAGACACGTTTACTCGATCGAGGGAGACAAAAATGCTTCCTCGATCGAGTGAAATCAGACTCGGTCGAGGAAGGGGTATTTTCTGGCGCGGAAATCTGATAAAATTCGGATTTATTCATATCTTTAGCCCTAGATTTGATAGGATACACATCCACCATTATAAATAGGCTCCTAAACTCGATTTTTCAGAGGGGAATCACGAATTTTCAATGCCTTTTCATATTTTTCGTTTTATAATTGTGTTTTTAGAGTTTGGAGACTTGGGAAACACGAAACCCTTTATTTTTCTTGTAAGTTCTTTACTTTTATGCAATTTAATATGTTTTCTTTTGGATTTCTATCTACGATGAGTGGCTAGAAACCCTAGCGGGTTCTAGGGGCTGAATATTATTATGGATGCATGTTAGGATTAATTAATTAGGTTCATGATTCCTGTGTTTATTTCATAATTCTAGATTAATTCATGGACCGAGAGGTGACGATTGATTTAGATGCCTAGCTATTGATAGAAGGACCGAGAGGTGAATATTAATAGTGGGAATAGGAATACATGATATGATCTACACTATCCAAACAGATGTACTAGACGTAGGAATTGAACTGATTTGCTTATCGGATTGATTAATTTGGTGTACTTTGAGACCGAGCGGAGATGAGTCACTAATTAATAATCTAGGTTATATTTGCCAGACCAGGAAATATAGCATTGTTGCAGTATTCCACCTGTTAAATTGATTGATTCCTACATGTTATCCATAATAAGAGTTCTTCCCTAGAATCTGTGTTCTTTAATTTGCTTTCCAAAACTTCTTTAATTTTCTGCATTGTTCTCTTTACTTTTTAAAAAACCCTGATTTTGAATTCCTCAAACAATGAATTTTAGGATCATAGCTAGTATATAGGATAGTTTCCCCATACAATTCCCCTGGATCGATAACCTTAGGGTTTACAAATTTATTTGCCGCTGTTATTATAATTAATCTGTTAGAAATAGCAGTGATCAGGTACCCTTCCACTTCCTTTCTTTAATTTTCGTGTTTTATTGTGTCAAAAAAATTCGATTCTTGTTCTTGTTTCGTACGTGTCTTAATTTCCCACAGTTTGATTCGTATATCCTCGTGTCTTTGAGTCAATTTCGTGTCTTTCTGCCTCTGTAGGGTCGAAAATTTGTGTTAGGGTTTCGAATTGCTGATTTCTTGTGAGTCAAGATTTGAATTATTTTCCTTACCATATTAGATCAATTCAAATATTTCCTTATATCTTTTTGCCTTATCCATATCTTTCTTTTTGATTGCCAATTAAAATTAGTAGTTTCCTTGGCCATATTATTTCCTTCTTGAATTACCAAATAATTTGGTAATTACCTATATAAAGAAAAAGAAGAAAAATTCGAACAAAAAAAAAAAGAGTTCGAAACAAAAAAAAGGTTCAAAAAATAAAATAAAATAAAATAATAGGAAGGGATTAAAAATAATTCAAAATCCCTATTTTCTTGATTTCTACTATTGCGTTTTTGCCAGTTTTCCGGTAAATCCTGTTTTCGTCGTAACTTTTGCATACGGTGTCCTTTTTTTGCTTAATTGTGCTTTTCGGAAACGTCTCGGTGAGTTCTACATGAATGATAGGTTTGCTGTGACATAAGGTGCTTTTTGGCCAAATTCCATCATTTTCAATCAGTTATTGCCCTCCGAAAGTTTTTCCAAAAAACTTTTTTGTTCGTTTTTGGTCTTTTACCTTCCTAGAGTCGTCTGGAGTCTTCCCGTTCAATTGGTTAGTTGAATTGAAGTCTGTGGAAATTTCTGGGAATTTTTGAGTTTTTCAGAAAGGAGAAATGAGTGGTAAAAGGCAAGAGAGTGTGCGATTATTAGAGGGATTGAAAAAGCCATCTATACTGAGAGCGATACACGAGTGTGAGTGATTTGACATAACTGAGTGATACACGAGTGTACGTGAGGTGGTGAGGTCCTTCTTTTGTATTATCTAACATTTCTTGCAGTTATGTCTAAAGGTAATAAATCTGAGGAGTTGAAAGGAGATGAGATTGTTGGTGGTGGGCAAGTTAAGTTCATGATGGAGGCCTTCAAGTCCGAACTGACTAGGGTGCTGAAGAGTGAGATGAATGCGATGCATCAGCATATGGATGATCTCGAGATTTCTATGGTAGAGAAGACTCGACGAGACTCATCTGATAGTCATAGGAGTACTGGGAGAGGAGAACGTGGCGGTCGAGCTGGCAGAGGCTCGAATAGGAGACAGAGTCCTCAATATGAGGAGGATGTCGATGACTATGCCGAGGAGGAGTCATTTGATAACAATTTGAGGACAATCAAGATGAACATTCCATCATTTCAAGGCAGGAATGACCCCGAATTGTACCTGGAGTGGGAGCAAAAGGTGGAGATGATGTTCGAATGCCACAACTACTCTGAGTTGAAGAAGGTAAAGTTGGCTGCAGTGGAGTTCTCTAATTACGCTCTCGTGTGGTGGGATCAGTCGGTCAGTAGTAGGAGGAGGAATAGGGAGAGGTCTATTGAGACGTGGGATGAGATGAAGGCTGTCATGAGAAGGCGTTTTGTGCCGAATCATTATTATCGAGAGTTGTACAACAAGCTGCAGAGTTTGAGGCAGGGTAGTCAGAGTTTTGATGTGTACTTTAAGGAAATGGAAGTGGCTATGATTCGAGCCAATGTAGTGGAGGATAGAGAGGCAACGATGGCCAGGTTTTTGGAAAGGCTGAATTGGGAGATTAAGAATACCGTTAAGCTGCAGCATTACGTTAAGTTGGATGTCATGGTCCACATGGCGATCAAGATTGAGGGGCAGCTCAAGAGGAGGGGCAATGACAGTAACACGAGGCAGAACCCTACAAGCTGGAGAGAATACCAGACTGGAAGTGGTTCCATACCAAAATAAGCTCCGTAGAAGAAGGAGGAGGAGCAGCCTCGAGGGGAGAAGAAGTCGTTTGTGAAGTCCAGGTCAGATTCTGCAATTCATGGTAAATCTGTTGCCGTTGAAACTTGGAATAGAGACCACAAGTGTTATAAGTGTCAGGGCTTTGGGCATATTGCTAACGATTGCCCAAATCAGAGAGTGATGGTGATTCGGGGTGATGGAGAGGTCATGACTGATGAGGAGACTAATCCGGAAATGCCTGAATTGGATGACCCTGATGAGGATGAAAAAGAGATTGAGGCGCCTACAACGCTAAAATTTGTGATGAGAAGGGCTTTGAATGCCCAGCCTGCAGCCGGAGATGTAGAGCAGAGGGAGAATATCTTCCAGACACATTGTCATATCAACAATAAGGTCTTCAACATGATTATAGATGGAGGCAGTTGCACCAATATGGCAAGTCAATCGATAGTGAAGAAGCTAGGGTTACTGGTAATGAAGCACCCTAGACCATACAAGCTGTAATGGTTGAATGATAGTGGCGTCATCAAAGTAGTGAAGCAAGTTCAGGAGTCGTATAGCATAGGGAGATATGAGGATGAGGTGCTATGTTATGTGATTCCTATGCAGGCAAGTCACATACTTTTGGGGCGTCCGTGGAAGTTTGATAGGCGTGTGAAGCATGATGGCTTCACGAATAAGTAGTCCTTCGAGTACAAGCAGAAAAAGATATCACTTGTTCCTCTGACCCCTAAACAAGTCTATGAGCATCAAATCCAGTTGCAAAAGGAGTCGGGTGTAGAGGTGCGGCCACGAGATAATAAGGAGAAAGGGACAGTGCAACATTCTTTTCTAGCAAAGGTTGGGGATCTGAAATGGGCGGTTCAGGAGGAGAAAATATTGTTGTTGCTGATCTACAAGGAGAACTTCATTTTAGCTAACATTCCTGATTCTCTACCCCCTTCTATTTTCTCTCTTTTGCAGGATTTTGAGGATGTCTTTTCGGATGATACCCGAGCCGGATTGCCACCAATTCGTAGGATTGAACACCAAATAGATTTCGTGCGTGGAGAAACTTTACCAAATAGTTCGGCTTATCGAACCAATCCTGAGGAGACGAAGGAGTTGGAGAGGCAGATTGGCGAGTTGCTGGCCAAAGGGCACGTGAGGGAGAGCTTGAGTCCTTGTGCAGTTCCAGTGTTGCTTGTGCCCAAGAAGGATTCGACCATGAGGATGTGATGCGACTGTCGTGCCATCAACAACATTACAGTTAAGTATCGTCATCCTATCCCTCGTTTAGATGATATGTTAGATGAGCTGCATGGGTCTTGTGTGTTTTCTAAGATTGATTTGAGAAGTGGATATCATCAGATTAGGATTAAGGAGGGAGATGAGTGGAAGTAAGCTTGGTCTGTATGAGTGGTTAGTCATGCCTTTTGGTTTAACTAATGCTCCTAGCACTTTTATGCGTCTTATGAACCACGTTTTGAGGGCTTTCATTGGCAGATTTGTAGTGGTTTACTTTGATGATATTCTGATTTATAGTAGGAGTCATGATGATCACATTGAGCATTTGAGGTCTGTTTTGGATGTGCTTCGCAGAGAGCGTTTATTTGCTAACCTTAAGAAATGTATCTTTTGCACAGATAAGCTTGTGTTTCTTGGGTTTGTTGTTAGTGCAGATGGAGTGCAGGTTGATGAAGAGAAAATACGAGCTATCAAGGAGTGGCCGCAGCCTAAAGAGCATTGGCGATGTTCACAGTTTTCATGGACTTGCCAGCTTTTATAGGCTTTTTGTACCCCATTTCAGCAGCATTGCAGCCCCATTGACTGAAGTGATTAAGAAGAATGTGGAGTTCAAATGGGGAGAAGAACAAGAGAAGGCTTTTGAGTTGCTGAAGTATAAGTTGACACATGCCCCGGTATTATCTCTTCCTAACTTTTCTAAGACATAAATTCAAAATTAATACTTAAACAAGGCCTAACACATTGGCCCAAAATAAATGAATAAAATTAATATAAGTGTTAGGAATATTGTTAGAACCCTTGGTTGTCAATGTATGTTTATTATGTTTTGGTGAATCAAAGCTCAAACCGATCTAGTTTCTAGGAACTTAGTATCGAGTCAAACTGTAAAAGTCCTGTATAGGTCATATATACTCGAGTTGTAATAGAACTAGAAAAGAAGAATCAAGAATGCTGAAGGAATCAGCAGACTCGATGATTGCTGAAGACTGCTGAAAAAGCCAGTAAAGACGAGCAAACACGGAGGAATGCTGAACGCACTCAAGAGAATGCTGAAGAAATAACGCAAGCATAGTGCGAGATCTTAGCAAGCTTGCTGAGATGACAGTTGTATGCCAATCGCCAGCAAACACTCAACAGCAATAAAAAAGAAAATACAAGTCGTAAATCAGAAGGATCCGGATCACAAGGAAACCTGACGAATCAGAGAGTAGAACAATCAACAGACACAACGGAGGTTTCAAGTTTAAACTAAAAGATCCGTTCAGACAAAGACGGCTACAGATAGGAGCTACGCCAATCAGAAACGAAGGAGACTTGAAAAGTCTCTGTGCACTGCAGAAAAAGGAAGAACAGAGATTGGCGAGCAATCCCTTTGAGTCTAACGGATAAGATTCAAACAGTCGTTTGAATCTTCACCATAAATAGGTGTCATCCAAAAATGATTCAAATGTTCGCAAAATTCTATTCACAGAGAATATAAGAAAAGATCTAAATACTGTCAACCTTACGCGAACTCATCCGAGCTAGTACGTGATTGAAGTTTTTTCACAAGCTATCATACTTGAAGCTCAAGACCTCTGAAGTTTAACTTCTAAGGTTAATATTGGGATTCTTTCTATCCTAAGAAGAATCTAGCAGTCACCTTGCTGTGCAAGCATGATTATTACGGGCAATCGCCAACACAAGGATAGGTTCTGGGAAGAACTATAAAACTCCCAACAGTCGACGTCCAAGGAGAAGGGAGGTTTGTCCTCACTCTACGGAGCGACGAGGTGAAGATTGAAGACCGAGGTGCTTGAAGGTGCGCGCTGACCAGTCGGAGGAGCTGCTCAACGTTAGAGATCAGGCCTGACCTTGTATTCAATCGATTAGTGAATTTTCAGTCGGAGGACTGAAGAGTGGACGTAGAACATTTATTCGAACCACTATAAATCCTTGTGTTCTTTACTGCTTTATTTTGTTAAATTGTGTATGCGCGTATTTAAAACTCAACACATCAATTGCTGTAGTATAATCTGCAATTAATCTAACGAATATTGGAGCTAAAACACATTTGATAAACACTTGCTAAGTCGAGACCTTAGCAAGATAAGTGCAAGACATTATTAATACTTCCGCTGCATATATAAACACTCTGATCGGGGACCAACACTAAGCCTAATCACTACACATAATTAAATTAATAATTATTGGGCCTTCATTTAATTCTTCAACCAGCATGGACTTCTAGGAAATACTTGCAGCCCAAATGTCTTTAATCAACATATTCAATCCAGCTCTCAATGTTCTTGCTCAAGCTCTAGTCATCGGCCCACTTGGAATGTAAACTGGATCATCTCTCACAGCTGCTACTTGGGCTCCATCACTGCCTTAAATCAATCCAATGCTATCCTATTTTTGGTTCTCATTTTCTCCATCAAATTGAGCCATTGTGTAGGAAATAACACCATTTTCTGTCCACAAATTGAAAAGCAGTCGCTTATAAATTTCAAACAATCTTTAACTGATCCCAACAGTCGACTGAGTTCATGGGATAGTGAAGTTAATTGCTGCAAATGGGAAGGTGTAGTCTGCAACAACCTCACTGGCCATGTATATGAACTCCATCTTGGATTTCAAGATTTGGAAGGTAATATCAGTTCATCTTTGCTCAACCTCACACGTCTAAGGTACCTCGATCTCCATCTAAATAGCTTTTGTACAAACGATCCTTTGCTTCTTTGGGTCGTTCACAAATCTCAAGTATTTAAATTTAAATTCAGCTGGGTTTCATGGGAAGATCCCTCATACTCTTGGAAATCTCTCAAATTTATGCACTCTGGAGTTGTCATACGGCCTAGCTGCTGACAGGCTTTAATAGTTATCGGGGCTTTCAAAATTGGATTATCTCAACCGACTGGCCACAGGTGATCAACACACTTCCTTGTTTGCTAGAGCTTACTTTCCAAGACTGTGAGCTTCAATTTGTAGCCTTCCTCTATGAATTATGTGAATGCTACTTCTCTACAATTCCTTGATCTCTCTCAGAATAACAACAACAATCCATCCTCACCCGTCCCGAATTAGATCTTTCAATTAAGCAATCTTCTTTCTCTTGATATTCATTCTAGCATTTTGGTAGGACCAATTCCAAGCATTAGCAATATCACCAAACTCCATTATATTGATCTTCAAGACAATGAACTCAGTTCCAGCATTCCAGGTTGGTTATTCTTGTGCACAGACCTTGACTCCATTTTTTTAAGTAAGAATTGGCTTGCAGGGGAGATACCAAGAGAAATTGGCAATTTAGAGGCTCTGGAAGTGCTCTCTTTGCAGTTGAATAATTTTTCAGGTGAACTACCGCTTGAATTTGCAGAGTTAATGAGTCTCCAAATTCTTGATCTCAATGGAAACTCATTTTCTGGTGCAATTCCGACCGGCCTCGAAAAGCTAGCATCTTTGGAAGATCAAAATTTGGATGGAAACAAATTCAATGGAAATCTCCCATAGAGTTTTCGTCAACTTTCTAATTTAAAATATTTTTCCATTGAAGGTAATTTTCTTGAAGGGGTAGTGTCCTAAGGCCACTTTGCCAATCTCACAAATTTAAAGCAATTTCATGCTTCCATAAATAGGTTGAGTTTGAAAATAGGTGTCAATTGGATTCCACCTTTCCAACTTTTGAGTCTTGAACTAAGGGATTGGAATCTGTTGACGAGCTTTGATCAAGGTCTATCATGGATTCCGACATAGGACCTTGAGTCACTTGATGTATCAAATACCGGAATCTCAGGTCCAATTCCTATCTGGATTTTCAATGTTGCAACTTATTATTTAAATATATCGCATAACAAAATCCAGGGAAAGATTCCACGCATTCCAGCTGGCGCTCAATATGTGTTCTTGAGTTCCAACCAGTTGAGTGGCTCACTACCTTAAATAACAGACAAAATGAGTGCTCTGGACTTGTCGGACAACTCATTTTTAGGAGGCTTGTCTAACTTTCTCTGTAATGGGACCTATTCTTTGCAGGTTCTTCATTTTAGAGGAAATCATTTGGGTGGAAAGCTGCCAGATTGTTGGACGCAATGGCGATCGCTAAAATATTTGAATTTAGGTAATAACATGATGTTTGGAAGCATTCCAACCACTTTTGGTTATCTAGTAAATTTGATGTCCTTGAATCTTTATGGAAACAAGTTGTGAGGCCAAATTTCTTTTTCGATGCAAAACTGCGCGAAATTATTGAAGATGGACCTTTCTCATAATGATCTGGATGGAAACATTCCAGCATAGCTAGGGACAAGAGTGTCCAACTTGAAGTTTTTTAGCTTAGGCTTGAATAAATTGAGCGGCGAGATTTCTGAAGATAGAATTTGGGAGAAAAACTTCTTGTATTGAATAATCGACAAAATACATAAAAAGGGGTCTTTGTACATATTTCCCAGAAAGCTCTTACTACTTAAATAACACAAAATATACCAACACTCCCCCTCAAGATGGGCAAAAAATATCTATCAAGCCTATCTTGTTACATAATCTAGAAAGATATAATGAACTAAGGCCCTTAGTAAGACAATCAGCAGCTTGCTCCTTGGTAGCTACATGCCCTAACTCCAGTAATCCACTCTCAAGCTTCTCTTTAATGAAGAATCTATCAATCTCCACATGTTTGGTTCTGTCATGTTGCACTGGGTTATTGGCAATACTGATTGCAGACTTACCGTCACACCATAATTTCATTTTGAATTCTTGGTTTATCTTAAGATCAACCAATAGTGCATTCAACCACACCATCTCCGCAACTCTAAGAGCCATTGCCCTGTACTCCGCCTCTGCTGTAGACCTCGTAACCACTGACTGTTTTTTACTCTTCCAAGAGACCAAATTGCCTCCAACAAACATGCAATATCCAGTTGTGGATTTCCTATCATCAGCACAACTCGCCTAGTCTGCATCACAACAACCTTCAATATTTAGATGTCCATTTTTCCTGAAAATTAATCCTTTTCCTGGTGCACTCTTCACCTATCTCAAAATTCGGTATACTGCATCTATGTGTCCCTTTCTTGGGTCATGCATATAGCGACTCACCACACTTACTGCAAATGATATGTCTGGACGAGTATGAGTAAGATAAATGAGATGTCCAACTAACTTCTGATATCGCTCACGATTAACAGGTTATCCTACTTCAGCACTCAACTTGAATTTTTGATCAACTGGTGAAACTGCAGGTTTACAACCTAGCATTCCTGTCTCTGAGAGCAAGTCCAGCGCATACTTTCTCTGGGATAGAACAATCCCTTCTGCTCCATGAGCAACCTCAATTCCTAGAAAGTATCTAAACTGTCCCAGGTCTTTTACTTCGAACTCTTTGCCTAATTCTGTTTTCAACTGAGCAATTTCACACTAATAATCATCAGTGATAATCATATCATCCACATATACTGCAAGTACAGTTATATATCCCTTACATCTCCGGAAGATCACTGTGTGATCAGCATTGATCTGTTGGTAACCCATATCCATTATAGCTCTCCTGAATCTATCAAACCAAGCTCTAGGAGACTGTTTCAACCCATACAATGACTTTCTCAGTCTGCATACTTTGTTCACTGTTTGCTTTTGTCGCGCCCCCAAACCGGGCCTATGCGACAGTCCCACGTGCGACACAATGCACGCTAAGGGAAGTTGTGGTTTTAAGAAATATTATTTAAACATGCGGACGCAAGTAAAGATTTATCGAAAATGAAATAAGAGAATGAGGTTCAAATAATTAATTCGCAGCGGAGATTAGAATTAATTAAATGGTTACAAGCATGATGAGGCAATAAGTTAACGAATGCTTGAAAGGGAAAAGAGATAAATAGTTCGCAGCGGAAAAATGGAGTCAAATAATTTATAGAAACATGATGGGACTATATTTTAAGTCATGCTTGAAAGAATGTAAAAGAGCATATTTCAATTTAGAATGCAAGTACAAATGAGACTATGTATGAAGACATAGCTCGTCGCTTCGATACCATAACCAACGAATTAAATCATGCTAGGAGAACAAGAACGATTAGCATGCTTAGGCAAGAATGAAACATAGGAATAATAAGAGGTTTCATGAACTAGCATTTAATCAATCAAGTATTTGAAAGCTTAATACAAAATAAGATTTAGAAAGTTTAGATCGTAAATCCAAGTAATCATGGGGGTGTAATACATGCCATTCGAAAGATATAATCAAGAGCAACATGGATTCGAAATGAAGTACAAACCGAACAATTAATACAATCAAGAATCATTCCGGTTTCCTCCTTCGATCCCCTCCTCATAACGTCACCTTCACCTTCATCAATCGGTAACTACACACAGGGAAAACGCGCATAGGGGCTGAGTACTCCCGGGTACCCAGTGGTCACGGTGTCCCGAAAACAAATACATACATATATCATGAAAACACCGCACACTCATGCATAATACAAGTTTTATTGGAATCATCATGTATATGCAGAAATATTTTCCTCACTTGGGAGCTCCCACTCAAATTAGGCACCACATAATCATTTTCCCGACGTATCAACATTTCATATGTAACATGATCCACATAATCACAAGGGGTAAGATAGGAGTGGCCACTCGCTATCTACCCGGTAAGGTTTAGTCACCCTTACCCAACCGGTAGTCTTATTACCATCCGGGCTAATGCATTAGGCTTACAATACCACGGGGGTAGCCACTTCCCCGATCCAACACATCTCCAATATATCATTCATCCACCAATTCATGTCATCATAATAATCATACGGTGCCAAAACAATTTTACGGTGTAACATGCCTTTAAAATAAAGAATCATTTTGGGAAAAACATTTGGCAAAAACCATTTGATAGGATAAAGTAGTGCCCACCTCAAATGATTCGATGGATCCAATTACTTAGTACCGCTAGTGGATGCTTCCTTCTTGGAGATTAAAGTACCTAATTAAAGTTCGAATAAATTACTACAATGTTTATGACTTAAAATAATTATCTAAGCTCTTAATTCATTTATTTACCCAATTAAAAATTATGCAATTCAAAAATTATAAAGAACAAGATTCAAAGACTTCTAAGTTTTATCTTATTAATCAAGATTTATTAACTTAGTCAAATTATTAAGCTAGTTAACAAGTTCATACCAAATTGCTATATTAGTTATTAATTAAGGATAATGGATTTAGTGATCTAGTTAACAACTTATTATTAATCTAAGGCAATTATTTTTAATTAATTAAGTGAACCAATTATGCATTTAGGCCTTAGAATATTTTAGTAAAATCTGAAAATTAATAAAATTATTCTAAGTCTAAAATATGAGTTATTATCTAGCTAACTAGTCCATTTTCAAGATAACAACAAAAATGATCTAGATATCTAATGAGGCTGATTTTAATTTTATAAAAACAAGATTTTAAAGTGCACGTGCTCGAAGTGACGGTTCGTTAAAACGAATTTTCATTTAAAAACGGTGAAGCCTAACATAAGCAATTTCTTAATTAAGTTTCAGAATTTTCAGATTTCAGGAGTCAACTTCCCGAATTTTTAATAATTAAAATACTAATTGAAATGACTTGATTTTTATACATATTACTAATTAACATGTCTAGAGTTCATTTTATAAAAATAAGATTTTTCCAAAGTGCAGAAATATATTTTTAAGGCCGTGAAATTTAAACTGCCAGAATCTGCCACACATTATTAAAATGCTTCAAACTCGAGTTTTACAACTCCGATTCATAAATTTCCAAGTTCCACAGATTCCTAACTCGTTAAAGTTTATATAGTTCTAAAATCAACTCAATCCAACCGTCACAGAATCAGCCGTATGCATTTTAATCTCTGTCCAAAACAGGGCATGCTCTCAAAATTCATCAACACATGATTTCTCAACATACATGTCATTATCTCATTCCCAAGCTTCATATATATCATTTTCAGATCCATCTAAGTTTGAATATCAACTTTAACATGAAAGGTCATGATTCTTAGGTTTGATCAAACATGCAATCATATATATATATGTTCTATGCTCATCAATATGCAACATATAACAAGCTTAGGCCTAGGCATGCTCATCTAATCCATTTCCCATAAGAATTTAATTTGTGACTTCTTGATCCTACATGCAATCACATATTCATAACAAGGAGGTAATAGAGAGTGTAGAAATCATCTACTTGAAGCTTGATTCCACTTCGTGCTTGAGATCAATGTGCTCCGATCATAGGGCTTCTTACGTCATTGCGTAGTGGAGGTTGAGGAGATAAGGTTTATGTAAAAATGGAGGCTCAATAGGTGGGGGAAGAGTTGGATATTGAAGCTTCAAAGGGGCTGTTTTGGAGGTGTTTTATGTTGGCCCAAAGATCACCAAAAATTGCAAGAAAAATGCACAAAGGAATAAGAAGAACTTAGAGAGAAGAAACAAACACCAAATGTTTTTCTTCTTATGGGATGATTAATGAATGCAAATACACTCCCTATTTATAGGCAAAGAAGGGAATAACTTTTTATTAAAAATTGCCAAAATAATAAATATGTGGTTCCCATTTGGAATATCCACCAACTAATCCACCAAAAAAAATAAAATGAATTTTTGGTGATAATGGGGTGGAGTGGAATGATTAAATGAACTTTGGAAAAAAAATAATTGAAGTGTAGTGATTATGGTGGGGAATAATTATTATTAATAATAATATTCCAACTTTCATAATTGGAGTGTAGTGATCATGGTGGGGAATAATTATTATTAATAATAATATTCCAACTTTCATAATTGTAGTGTAGTGATTATGGTGGGGAATAATTATTATTAATAATAATATTCCATCTTTCATAATTGAAGTGTAGTGATCATGGTGGGGAATAATTATTATTAATAATAATATTTCATCTTTCATAATTGAAGTGTAGGAAAAATAATTGCATGATTTAATATAAGGTTGTAATAATTTATGGAGATAAAATAAAAATGAATTTTTGGTAATAAAATGGGGAGTGTGTCGATTATGGGAAGGAGAAATAAGGTGATGGAGTGTAGAAATATACTTGCATGGTTTGATGGGATTTTGTAATGATCACAACCATACTTTCCATGTTTGCCCTCTAATGATTTGAATTTTATTTTGTAACTAATTGCCCTTGTAGGTAAATAGCCAAAATAGGGGCTAGAGCAATCATATCACTACATATATGATGGAA
>JAPKLW010004791.1:0-24637 GCA_026898455.1 Plectranthus barbatus
GTTACATTATTTAAGTATGTAAATATGCATTACATATGTCTGTACAGTTGCAGTATTTCATGGATTGATTGACATTCTTAAAGCAAAGTTGTTTATTTTTCAGATATAAGTTGCATTATATAAGCATGTAAATATGCATTATATGAGCCTGTAAAGTTGCATTATCATTCAAGGAATAATAAAGGTTTTTAGAAATATTTTATTTTTCTGAAGTCAATTGTGTCATATAAGCTTGTAAATATGCATTATATAAGTTTGCAAAGCTGCATTGCATTTGTTTCTTGAAGTGTTTGAGATTTTTAGAATATAATTACTTTTAATATTATGAATAATGCAATTTTTTTATTCTATATACTGCAATTCGATGGAAAACATAATGCAATTGCTAAATTGATTTTTTTAACGGTTGTAGTTTGTTTCTTGAATTATTGAAGTTTTTATAACATAATTACATTTAAAATTACGGATAATGCAATTTTTATATTTTATATAATGTAATTCCATAGAAAAGATAATGCAATTGTCCCTTGTTAAATTGATTTCTTTAAAATTTAAAATCCCTAAAAGTGTTAAAGAGTATAAAAATAATTAATTTAAGAAAATATTCATTAAAATTCGAAACTAATCAAAAGTAGCAGTGATATAGCAAAAAATTAGAAATTTTTTTAGCTATAATGAGTGTGTAAAAGGATAAAAATAATTAATTTGGAAAAATATTCATTAAAATTCGAAATTCCTAAAAACTAGGATAATAAAGCATAAAATTAGGAATTTTTCTATTTTGTAGATTTAATGGGTATGAAAAATGACAAATTTATCCGGTTAATGAAACATTTTATAGGTATGTAACGCAATTTTTTAATTTTTGTCTAATATTTATCTTAATCGTCCAGCACCTAAAATAGGTGGTGATTCATTTTCTTCTCCCATCTAAAGGGTCACTTGTGAATTTAACACACCCATATATATATATATATATATATATATATATATATATATATATATATATACGGAGCGGATCCAATGAGAAAACTCTTAACGTGAGAAAATGAGAAAGATGCTTGATTGCATTCAGGTCGTTGCTTGATTGCAATGTTGCTTGATTGTGCTTTAGTTGTTGATTGATTATATTGTTGCTTCATTGCGTTTTAGTAGTTGCTTGATTCAATATCAACCATTGATTTTTTTAGATTTGATGGATATGATTCATTCTTTTTTCTCACTCACAGGGGCATTTTTTTTACATGATCCCTCCTATATATATATATATATATATATATATACCACCTAGTTCGAAATATCCCAAGATTGATGGAAAGAAAAAGCCAAAAACAAGTGAAATCATCGGAGCTCTGCAGCCAAAAACTCCCTTCTGGTTTTTGATGTCTGACCATTTTAGCAATCACCCAATTCACTGTGCCTGGATCGTAGCCAAGAATTATATCAGTAAAAAAAAAAGGCTGAGGATTAATTAGGGAGATTGAGGTCTGAATTCTTAATCTTATATAATCTAATATTTATTAGTTGGAAGTTGGAACCTTGGATGAGAGTCGGATTCGTGTTATCATACATGATACAATATGAGTTCCTAAACAATCAGATTGGCAATTTCTTCCAGTTTAATGTAAAAAGAAACTTAACAAAACTTAGCTTTGGTTCAACTTTCACATATCTTGAGATCCTGTTTTTATTCTTAGCTGTCTTCTGAAGTTACTTCTAAACTTTCAGTATGGGAATTCCACTCTTTAGCGCAATAAGCTATGCTACTTTTGCTTCATCTATTCATTCATTTGCTAGTAGAATGTGAACTCGTCGTTACAGTCAACATATATCATATATATCGTTTACAGATTCTTGCCAATACCTGTACATCCGATCCGAATATTAACTAATAACTAACACTATCAGAAAGATGAGTATCTATCACAAGAGCTCTGCACCCAAAAACTCCCTTCCTGTTTGATGGATTGCTTGCTGCAGATGTCTCAACGTTCTCTGATGATTCAGAAATCCCATAAACCAGAATTCGAAGCTGTCCTCTGTCAATATTTCCACATACTTCTGTCTCGGTTTCATCACATTCTCGCTTTCAACTGCTCTCTTTATTTTCCTAAGAGGGATCATAACCTGCACATAGCCATAAATAAATAAGCTCTTTTCCAAAACATAAGCTACAAGGTTTTAATTTGAGTGGAGGAGTTATACCTTGTAATGCAGTTTTAGAAGCTTAGACAGCTTGATGGATCTGTCACTGCAGAAACCGACTCTCTCACTCGAAACAAAGAGTAGTCCGGCGATAGGCCCTTCTGTAGTGTATAAATAGCATTGGCTTGCACTCAGCAACTTCTCACCATCTTTAATGTTGAAGTTTTGCTTGAACACTTTCTCCACCCCACCAACCTGAACGATTCTTGCTCCCAACCTCAACTTCCCTTTCACCGTCTCGGTTAACTTGGGTCCTAGCCGCACTGCACGTAGTCATAACCATAATTAATAAGCTTCTATGGATCAGAATTCAAAACATGGACTGCTATTATTATGAGTTATCTTTGACTATTGCGTTACCATGTTCACGAATGCCTCTGATAAAAACGTCCATAGATTCTCCGAGTTTGACCATTTTAGTGATCACCGAGTTCACTCTCCCTACATTCCAACCGAGAATCACATCAGCAAATTGACACTTCAAGATAGTAATGACTAATGAATGATGAAAGCTTACTGTTTCTGATTCTGGGATAATGTTTGGAGGGAGAAGGCAGAATTCGGAATTGGTGGGCAGCAGCAGTGTAAGGCACAAGTGCTTTTGCAGAGCTCGAAATCAAGAATCTGTAATCTTCTGAGGTGATCATTGGAACACCAACACCATTTTCCTTGTCAAGCCTTGGTTTGTTGTGATGTGCTTCCATTCTAGCTACTTTCTTGTTGTTGATTACTTGTTTGAATAAGATTGTGATGCAAAATCAAAGGCATAATAATAATGTATTTATAGGTAGAGAGAGATTGGCGGTTGCCCTTAAGTTTGGTAGTTGGATGAGTCAGATTTGTATCATCAGGTATCATACATTACAATTTTAAACAATCTTTTTGAATATTTTGCATCAGAATGTTGGTAGTTTACTTTTTTCCAGAAACATGGCTGATGCGATTGATATGGAACATGAGGTTTTGGTTCTCACAAACTTCCCCTTTTACATTTTTTTTTCTTTTGTCCCTCATGTGCTATCCATTTTCATGGTGTGATTTGCTTTATATACTTGGTTTGAAGAAGTTGGGTAATTATCAATTAAGAAAATAAAAGCAATTTGATAATTCAATCGTTGAGCTAATTTTAAAGTTATCCAGCAAAATGGTGGGCTTAATTAATCGGTCAATATTAAAAAATAAAAACAAAAACTCTTATTTGGCAATCTTTTTGGTGTGATTTTAGCAATGCTGATGAGAAAAGTAAATTCAGTGAATAAGATTTTATCGACAAATCAAAAGGCCTATTATGAAAAAACACTTTACACTTCAGGATTCAGCTTTCTTTTTTACTAAGAAAATAGAGCGAGCATAACATAAAAATAAATTATTATATATAATATATTTTACTTTAATCAAACTCTATATTATAAAATCTATAAGAAACACAAGTAAATTGTTTTTGAATCCTTTACAATAAAATAAATTTGTCGTTACTTGCACCAAATGTAAAATGACATCATCATTATTCTACATATAATATAACATTATTAATATGCTCAAACTTACTTTGTCTTACAATATTAGCATTGTTTTAAAAAATTGAAAAAACACTATTGATTTATTATTATTTTTTTCAAGTACTCCTTCACAAAATTTAAATCGCATTTTCCATATTCATAATAAATACTAGTATATGTTAACACACAAATAGAGAGTAAAAGAATGTTGCATGTCTGATGAAAGATAATAACTTTCATGCATTAGATGAGAAATCACAATTCAAGTTTATCTATGGATTCAATATACATTCTTCTAGACCAAATATTTAGCAGTTACTACTCGAGCTGGATTTTTCAATGAAGTTTCTTGAAAACGCGAAGTCACCATCACTCATTAAAATTTGAGAATCAATGAAGTGGTAGCTATTTAATAGATATTAAGTTTGTTGGAGTAGTCTCAATATAATTCGAGAATGTAGTTCGAGTGGGTCGAGGAGACTAGTCCGGTAAAGTGGGTCGAGCTGTGTAGGTCGAGGAACTCGAGGTGCAGTTCGAGTTTGATAGATATGAAAAATATATTGAGTACATTGATCGCTAAATTATTTAACAAGCGACTTAGCAAAGCTAATAATATAGCGGCAAATAAAATTATCGATCCCACAGGGAATGAAACGACGAAAAATCCTAAATACTAAATCAGGCGTTCTTAAAATACTGGTTAGGAAAAGCAAAATTTTGGGTTTTGGTTGTTTTGCAAATCATAATCCTTGTAAATAAAAAGTAAACAGTAATTTAAAATACTTTGGTTGAAAACAGTTATGAGAAATACAGATTCTAGGAATATCTCCTAATCAAGTATGACATGAATGAATAAATTGATTATTTCCCAATTTTAATTCCTCTTCGTAGTGAAACATCAGAAAAGTATTACGAACTTCTTTGTTGGACAATTCGTAAAGTAGATTAATCAATTACCTATCTCCGCTCGGTCTCAAGATAAATTAATTAACTCCAAAAATCTACAGATTTATCCCTACAATCAATCTCCTTCAGTTACGACAAGAAATCAGATTATATTGTGAAAATCTCTTTCGATTGAAAACTATTACAATTACGTCTCAAGTAATCAACTAGTTAATCCTAAGATGTGGCCAACAAACTCAAGATTATGAATTAAACTCAGATCTCACAAACTACGAAGGGAAAGAGAAAATAAATCAATTAATCAAAACATGCATACATTGATAATTCGAACCCCAGAATCTGAAGATGAGATTAGTTACACATAATCAGAGTAATATTCATCATAGAAAAATAAAACCTGAATTGCATAAAAATCGGAATCCGAAAATAATCCCACAGAACTCTGTCTTCAAACATAAACTTCAAAAACCTTGGGAATCTCTAATCAATCTTCAATACTAAAATCTTGTAATTATTCTAATGTCTTTTCCCCTTGAAAAATGAATTTACATGGCTTTATATAATAGTGGAGAATGTATCATACAATATCTAGGTGTAGATATGGCTTTATCTTCAAAACAGATGCAGACTAGGAATCCCGAACTCGCGTCGATCGTGGGAGATTGACGTCGATCGAAGCTGGTGAAGTACCCTCGTCGATCGACGTGGTTGCTGCCTCCGTCAATCTTCTCTTTTCTTCCTTCGTCGATCGCTCCTTCTTCAATCTCCTCGTCGATCGACGAGACATCCTCGTCGATCGACGTGGACCTGAAACTGGAAATCCAACTCTTCTCTGTTTGTGACTAAAAACCTGCATGATTCATCAAACACAACATTACGGGTACAAAAGCCAATTCATGCACGAAAACAAGTACAAAAACGATCTTTACACCACACATTTAGTCAAAGAACAACCAGATAAGTTGGTGAAAATCCTAACTTATCAACTCCCCCAAACTTAAACCATTGATCGTCCTCGATCAATTCACAGAAAAAAAATCTAATCAAATGCAGATACAAGTGTGCAATGCCTCACAAGCTTCTTTTGCGATCTAAGTATCACTTATTCACATAAACCATGCAATCCAAACAAATTCTAATTGTTAAATTATTGAGGAGGAACCTCACCGGGAAGTGTTTGCTCTCATCGCTCGATCAAGTAAAAAGGCTTTGAAATTCACTCATTCAAAGTTTTAGTTTACCTCACCATAGGTTTGATAAATTTCTCATCTCTCCACTGCTTGTTAGTGTGGTTTTTTAGGGAATCAGAAAGGTCTTGATTTGGTTGTAATGTGGCTTACCTAAGAGGTAGGATATTTTTGGCTAAGTGACTCAAAATATTTCATTCAAACACCAAGTCTTTAACTTATCTTGCCCACATGATTTTTTCTCTTCTAACACACAATCTTGTTCCTTCTCTTTTGTAATTTTCAGGGCTCGAAATTTATTTTGGCTTTTGTGAACTACACATATGAAGTTTTTCTTCTCAATTTTTTTCTCTTCTCTTTTCATTCATATTCACCAATGTTCACTCATTTTTTTTTTCGAAATTTACCCTTAGGAGCCCCTAATTTTGCACACAACCTCATATCACAATCCCACAGTTTTCATCCTCCAATAAATCACAGTTTCTTGTTCATCAACCCTCCTAATCAAAGAAAGAAAAAATTTTCAAGGCTCAAGGGGGTTGCAAGTGAAAATTCAAGGCGAGTGTATGGGAGATGGGCTACGAAAGAACATGCCTAAAATTATTTTCACCTTATTACCACACTTAATGCAACCTCGAGAGAGAAATTCATCAAATTCTAGGAAGTAAATCTAATGACTTTGTCACTCATCAAACGAAAAGATGACACAATTTCTCACAAGGTAGAAATTTTCGTTACTCCTCAACAATTACCCAATTCTGAACAGTTATCATGCAAAAATTTATATTTCAAAGATCAACTTATCAGGCAAAGCTGCTCCTATCATCGGCTACTCTATCACATGGATTATCATTCTTAATCTGCAAATATCTCAATTATCAATCAACAATTCAATTCCAAGGGAAGACAATTATTCAATTCCAACACCAACATAATAAAAAAAAAATAGTTCCAACTGTCCTATGTTCAAAAGCTCCTAAAACAATACTCAAGACTATTCAACTCAGAACAAGTACCACAAATCAAGAGTTCAAAACTTATTCAACACAGAACAAGTATCACAAATCAAGAGTTCAAAAATACTAATTTTGAGTGAAAATCCTTGCAGAGAGCAATTGTTCGCACTGAAGCAAAAGAACAAGGATGGTGATGGTTCAGAAAAAACAAAAATAAAAAACAAAAATAGAAAAACAACAAAACAACGAAAAATTAAAATAAAGCAGGAAAATGAAAACAAACAAACGTTTCCCTTTTCCTATCCTCATCCCCCCAAACTTGTTTCACTCGAAGGAGTGGACAAGTTTGAAAGTTAGACAAGGAAAAAGGAAACGGTACCTCATTCCTCCTCCTCCGGAGGATCCTCCATCTCAACATTGGGGGCAAGCCAAACGGGTAGTCGCCGCCGGCGGTCCTGGCGTTCTCTGTGGCGTCGGAGGTAGACAGAGTCGGGCTGGGTGTTCAGGAGTAGGCGCTGTATCTGCATGTCGAGGGTGTTGAGCCTTGTGGTCACGTGCTGGCAAAACTTCGCCTGCCGGGTGTGCTCCTCGGCATGCAAAACAACCTGCTGCTGCATGAACTGGTACATCATCGCCAGATCCACTCCTCCGGAAGATGAAGACTCTCCCGCAAAGTGACCGGACAAATGCCCACCAGTCTGATCGTGAATCCACTCTCCTCCTCCATCATGCCTCTCATCCTCTGGCTCCTCCTCCTTGGGCCCTTCTGGAGGCGTCTGTGGTGGTCGCTGGTCGGGCTGAGTTAGCGGTCGGTGATGAAGTCTGGAGGTGCCGGGACCTCCCTGTGCTCCGACCATGAGCCTCAAGTGGGCGGGTGCGCTCATCAACCAATTATCACGGAAGTGATAATCAGTGACGCGAGTGAGATTCCTTTGTGGAAGTGGGAACCTGTCCCTGTTGGACATCCACAGGGACCAACTCGCATCCCGTGGTGACAACATCAACATCTTCACCAGGGTCCCGGTGCCGAGGCCGCAACTGTCATCCTCAAGTGACTCGATCTGTTATAGATCGATGCCCACATACCCCGCAATCGGGGTAATCAGTCCCCCGCTCCAGATGTTGCCCTTGGAGGCCTTGATCTGATGCCTCCAATGGTCCATGACCAACGCCGCAAAACTGAACTCCTCACCGGTCAGCTTGCAGTAGATGGCGTACAATTCCCCCACTCTCACCTTGCCGCTCTCGTGTCTGCGGGTGATGGACACCCCCATGCATCTCTGGAGATACCGGAACACTGGATTGTCGATGGAGGAAGCCTTCAAGTTCCCCAAGTCAAACTCCCGCAAGTCCTCCTTAGCATCAACTGCTATCTGGCTCCAGAAGCGGGCAATGTCAAAGCTCGGGGAAGAAAGCGAACTCCCCCTTTCCGGACTCCCCAGATTTCTTCAAGCATGTCCCTTGGTATCTCGTAGTGCTCATTCAGAAGCTGGAAGGCGATGGTGGTAGGCTCCGACTCTGGCTGAACCTCATAAACATGGAGTGAGGCAAGAAACTCCAAGACAAGCGACGGATAGGTCGGTCACCGTGCTGTCATCCAAGCACTCCAGTTTACTCGCTGCAGAAGAGCTTCCACATCCGCTCAAATTCCCAGCCGATGCATTGTTTCCGGACATGGGTAGAGTGTCTGTCGGACGACAAACTCGTCGCTAGAGAGCTTCTGAAAACGTCGCTCATAAGCTTTTTTTGCGAAGGTGGGTTGGAAGTCCATAATCAATCTGCAAGGGTAGTGGAAAAAATATGTCAAAGCTCATCAAAACAACTCCAAAATTCCCAACATTACAACAATCAAATGTGCAATTGTCCACAAAATGTATCTACCCATGCAAAATTGATTCGAAATTCATGCAATTCACCCTCTATCCTAGCATATTACATCATTGATTGAAAGAATTTATCTAAAAAATAGCAGGACATGAACAACACCCCCAACAAGAATTATCCCCCAAACTACGATCATCAAATTCAAAGTAATCCAAGCAACCCATCCAAGACAAAGAAGTATATCGACTAAAACAATCAACCATATCGACTAATCATAATGGAAAGCAACGAAATCGTCAAAAATGCAAAAATGGACACAAGGGTTCCAAACTCAAATTCTAACAAAATCATGCTCAAATCCTTCAATCATATGAAATAATCGAAGAGGAGAGTGTTAGGATACATATCGTGGGTGGAAGCGTCGGATTTGGAGAGAAAAAAATTCGAGTGGGTGTTTGGAGAGCAAAAGGAATGAGGGTTTTAGGTTTTAAACCCGTCTCTGTCCGGCCTCAGAATTGTTCGCTTCGATCGACGAGACATTCCCGTCGATCGACGAAGACAAAATTTTCTCATCGATCGATGAAGAATTGCGTCGATCAACGTGGTCAGGATTTCCTCATCGATCGCTACCAAGAAGCAGCGATCGACGTGTTCCAACAGATGACTGGACCCAAAACAACTCGAAAATTTTCTGAAAATACAAAACTTGACTGACTCGACTCAACTGAATAACAGAAATAAAGAAAACAGTAAACTGTTGGGTTACCTCCCAACCAGTGCTTAATTTTATGTCGCTAGCTCGACAATACCTGTGTCTTCTGTAGGGTTTTCCCGTGAACCGAATCACCAAAACCAAACTGAACCGGATCGGATCTATGGATATTGCTCATAATACAAATTCACAAAACCCTAGCATGCTCCAATGAATTTAATACAAGAATTGTGGATTAGGGTTTTACCGTTACTCCGTCGAGTCTGATCCGATCTTTTGCGTTTGAATTCCGAATCCAATTCAACCACGCAATATCAATTGTCTGCGGAAACAGAAATTAGAACCCTAATTTCAAGACAATAAAATCGAAAACAAAGAGGGAAAGAGAAAAAAATATGTTCTCCAGATTAGATCTTCAGATCTGTATCCCGGCGCTGTTCAGATCTACTACTGGTGAGGACTCCGTAGATCTGTGGCTTGAGCAGGACCAGAATTCGAGAATTCTCCTCCTTTTTCTTCTCCAGATCGGCGCCCCTTTCTCTCTCTCTAGGTTTAGTGTGTTTCAACTGTAATGAAGCAACTAGGGTTTCAGAGAGGGAGCTGTCTATTTATAGACCTAGGGTTGGAAACCCTAATGGGCCAATCTGGGCTCAATTCAACACACTTATTTGGGCCAGACCTGGGACCTAATGCAAATAATAAAGTGGGCCTCCAATTAATTAATTCCCATGTCCACAACCCAGGACACAATTAATTAATTAATATTAATTCTTTTTCACCACAGAATTAATACTGACCTACCCCTTTATTACCACGTTGTGAGAACGGGCTGCATTTATTGAGAATCCCCATATTTAAGGTTACCGGACATTCATTAATTTATCGGAGCCTCTGACAAAGCTCTACCTACAATTAATTAATATCTTATAATTCCTGAGTAGTACCACTCAAACCTTATCACTCGTGCCTGAACTTAATCAGCCTGCAGGACTTTGACACGATGAATGTTATTGAGCTCCTCAGGGAATGTCCCCATCCTATTACTCGGATATGGTTACCTAAGTTCAGTCTCAGGCGGTACTACACGAATTGTTGTTACCCAAGATGCGGAAATACAAGCGCGCTGTGTTGGCTCTCCACCATGGCAAGTCAAAGCAACAGTCAACCCGTGCAAACCCCTGAACCTTCGTTAGGGTTTGGACTCAATCAATATAACGAGATCTTTTATTCGCTGATGTCAGACAGACGAATATATCTCACTGCGGTCCATCAATACGCCACCTCTGCGTACCAGCATGTCAAGTAACCAAGACAGACTACTTATTCCGACAATGCCGTAGCCATCCGGATAGACGTATCCTCATACGCTGTCTCGGCTGTGATCATGGTTTATGTCTCACTAGGTCAAGTGATCATATTGTCTTCTACGATCTACTACACGCCGTATGATCGTCCCTATCGGTGAGACAAGAGGATACCATTGTTCATACATGTACGATTGTTAACAGATAGGAGAAATAAACCGTTGTATACACATTGTAATAAATGCTTTCAATAGACAAAACCCATCATCTTCAAGGACGGTTCAAGTAGTACTTCTCCACCGCTTTGATTTGAAGTGGGGTGAAGTATGGTTTCAGGTTCTGTCTGTTCACCTTGAAGTTCTTCCCATCTTGGCCAGCTAGTTCAACTACACCGTTCATAAATTGGCAGATTAAGGTGTATGGTCCGGCCCACTTTGACTGTAGCTTCCCGGGCATGAATCGAAGACGGGATTTAAAGAGAAGAACCTTGTCACCTGAATGGAAAACATGTGAGAGAATCCTTTTGTCGTGGAACCTCTTCACTCGATTCTTGTAGATGACATTGTTCTCATAAGCTTCATCTCGGAAATTTTCTAATTCATTCAATGCCATGGCTCACTCTTCTGCGGCTGTTCTCCAATCTAGGTTAAGTTCTTTCACTGCTCTCCAAGCCTTGTGCTCCATCTCCACCGGCAAGTGACAGGACTTTCTGAAAATCAGCTGGTCGGGTGACGTCCCAATTGGTGTTTTGTAGGCGGTGCGGTATGCCCATAATGCATCATCAAGCACTGCGGCCCACTCCTTTCTTTGCTTCACCGTCTTCTAAAAGATTTGCTTGATTTCTCGGCTGGACAGCTCTGTCAGCCCATTCCCTTGTGGATGATATGGAGTGGTGACTCGGTGTTTGACTCCGTATCTGGCGAGAAGGGTAGCAAGCCATTTGTTATAGAAGTGGGATCCCCCGTCGCTTACCAAGGCTCTTGGTGTCCCAAATCGCGTTATCAGCTTCTGTAGGAACTTGATGACTACTTTGGAGTCATTTGTGACTGTTGGAGTAGCCTCGACCCATCGTGATACGTAGTCTACTGCCAAGAGGATGTATGAGAACCCTTGGGATGGTGGAAAGGGTCCCATGAAGTCGATCCCCCAAACATCAAAGATCTCGACTTCGATGACCGGCGTCTGTGGCATTTTGTTCCTTCGCGAGATGTTGCCGGTCCTCTGGCAGCGATCACAACCCGTTATCCATCCACGGCAGATCTCATAGATGGATGGCCAGTAGAACCCGCTGTCAAGGATTTTGAATGCGGTCCGGTTGGCTGAGTGATGGCCACTACTAGGAGATGAGTGGCAGGCTTCGAAGATTTGTTGCCACTCGGACTGGGGCACACAGCGGTGAATGATGCCATCCGCACATCTACGCCATAAGTAGGGATCCTCCCAGTAGTAGAATCTGACGTCATGCAGAAACTTCTTCCTTGCATATGGAGAAGAGTCCGGAGGAAGAACACCGCCATCCAAGTAGTTGGCGTAATCTGCATACCAAGGTGTCTTGGACTCGTACATCTCTCTTAATTCCCTAGCGGCGCAGATCTGTTCGTCAGGGAATGTCTCTCGGATCATCATCTGCTGATCATCCCCTTCGACCGGTGGCTCGAGTCTTGAAAGGTGGTCGGCAATCGCGTTCTCGCTTCCTTTTCTGTCCTTGATCTCCAAGTCAAACTCTTGTAGTAACAGTATCCACCGGATCAGTCTAGGCTTGGCATCTTGCTTTGCGAACAGATATCTGATGGCTGCATGGTCGGTGAAAACGATTGTCTTTGAGCCTATCAGATATGGTTGGAAATTGTCGAAGGCATAGACAACCGCGAGCATCTCTTTCTCCATGGTGGTGTAGTTGCATTGGGCTGGATTCATGCTCTTGCTGGCGTACTAAATCACATGGAAGAGTCTTCCTTTTAGTTGCCCTAATACTGCCCCAACAGCATAGTCACTGGCGTCGCACATCAATGTGAAGGGCTCATCCCAGTCTGGTGATGTCAGGACTGGTGCAGTTACCAGTGCCTCTTTCAATTTCTCGAAGGCCTTCAAACAATCGTCATCAAACACGAAGGAGACGTCTTTCTCCAGAAGGTTGCATAGGGGCCGTGATATCTTTGAGAAGTCCTTAATGAACCTCCTATAGAATCCGGCGTGGCCTAGGAAACTTCGGACAACTTTAACATTTTTCGGTGGTGGCATCTTGTCAATGGCTATCACTTTGGCCCGGTCCACTTCTAGTCCTTTGGCTGATACTCGATGTCCTAACACAATCCCCTCTCGCACCATGAAGTGGCATTTCTCCCAATTGAGGCATAAGTTTGTCTCGGTGCATCTCTCAAGTACAGTAGCCAGATTCTGCAGACAAACATCGGATGAGCTACCAAAAACTGAGAAATCATCCATAAATACCTCCATGACATCTTTGATCAGATCGTGGAAGATTTCCATCATGCATCTTTAGAAGGTAGCCGGTGCATTGCATAATCCAAATGGCATCCGACGGTAGGCGAATATTCCATAAGGACAGGTGAATGATGTTTTGTGTTGATCTTCAGGCGCCACAGCTATCTGGTTGTACCCTGAGTAACCATCAAGAAAACAATAAAAAGGGTAACCAGATAATCTATCAAGCATTTGATCGATGAAGGGTAGGGGAAAGTGATCTTTGCACGTGGCGGTGTTCAAAGCTCGGTAGTCAATGCAGAACCGCCATCCAGTGACTGGTCTTGTCGCAACTTCCTCTCCATCGTCATTTTTCACTATCTGCATCCCCCTTTTCTTGGCTACTACTTGTGTAGGGCTCACCCATTTGCTGTCGGAGATTGGGTAGATCATGCCATGGTCTAGGAGTTTGAGAACCTCCTTCTTTACAACTTCTTGCATGATTGGGTTCAATTGTCGTTTTGCTTGTCTCTTCGGTTTGGCTTCTTCTTCAAGGATGATTTTATGCATGCAGAACAAAGGGCTGATTCCCTTGATATCCCCCAAAGTCCATTCGATGGCGGACTTGTATTTCCGCAGAACTCGCAGCAGTTTGTCCAACTCCCCCTGTGTAAGATAGGCAGAAACAATGACGGGGTAAGTATCATCAGAACCAAGAAATGCGTACCTGAGATGTGCCGGAAGTGTTTTGAGTTCCAGAACTGGTGGATCAGAGCTGGAGCATGGCTGTCTCAGGTCGCTGTCGATCGACGAAGACCCTCCGTCGACCGACGTGGTTTTTGCAACAGCCTCGATCGACGATGCAGTGGCGTCGATCGACGGGAGCTTGTTTTCCACCCTTTCTGAGTTATTCTGGCTGTATCGATCAGGCAGTGGTTCTCTTTTGATTTCTTTTTCCCGAGTTATTTCCTCGAACACGTCCAGCTCTATGACTAGATCCAAGATTTCCTCGGTTGCCTCGTCCAGATTTGTTGACGAGAACAGAGAGTGTTGCAAGCAGTTTTCCACGAAGTCTGGTTCGCTTTTGAGAGAGGTGAATGTAGAAGACATTACCGGGCTGAAGCAGTTAATCATGTGGCATTCTTATGTGTAGCTTCCATCATTGTGCTTCTGCATTGCCTTGTAGATCCAGAATGTCACCGACTCATTGTTCACTCTGAATGTGAGTTTGTCGTCTCAAATATCGATCAATGCTCCTCCGGTCTTTAGGAATGGTCTTCCAAGGATCAGAGGGATGTTGCGATCCTCTTCCATATCAAGCACCACGAAATTGGCTAGGATAATGAAGTCTTTCACCTTCACCAACACATCTTCCACAATGCCTTTCGGGTAAGTGGCTGATCGATCGGCCATCTGAAGCGAGATTGTTGTGGGCTTGATACTTCCGATCTTCAACCGCTTGAAGATTGACAATGGCATCAGGTTTATTGAAGCACCAGAATCGCAGAGGACTTTCCCAAATGTCTCCCCTCCGATGACACAGGAGATTGTGAAGGAGCCTGGGTCTTCCCTTTTGAATGGCATCTTCTTTTGGATGATAGCACTGCACTCTTCGAATAGGTTGACCGTCTCATGCTCTAAGAAGGGTCGTTTCTGAGAGACCATGTCTTTCAGGAACTTGATGTACCCGAGCATCTCTTGCAAGGCTTCGATCAATGGAATGTTGATGTGCACCTTCTTCATCGTCTCTAGAAAACGTGCATACCTTTCGTTCATCTTGGCCTTGGCAAACCGCTGCGGAAATGGCAGAGGCAGTTTCTTCGGAGGTGGAGCAGGGGAAGACGTCGATCGACGAGAATCCGTGTCGATTGAAGGGGACTTTGATGCTTCGTCGATCGACGGAGGCCTCGCATCGGTCGACGGGACTTCGTCTGTGCTGACCTCTTTGTCTTGCTCGATTTCTCCTTCATCCCGGGTATTTGTCCCTACTTGCGTTGGCCCTTCATAGGACTTACCCCCTCGCAGAGTTATGGCGTTCACTTGATTCCTCTGATTCTGGTTCTTGGGGTTGACCTGAGTGTTGCTCGGGAGTTGTCCCGGCTTGTGTTTCGTCCCAAGGGCATCGGCGATCTGGCTGACTTGATTCTCAATGATCTGCACATGCTTCTGCACCTGATCAACCTTGGTGTTCACGCCCGATATTTCTTGTTTGAGCTTGGCTACCGTATCGGTGGAGCCTTCCATGAACTTAGCCAAAATCTCCTCGAGATTTGGCTTCTTCTTCTCCACTATCGCCCCATCCTGTACGGTGAATCCTGGTGGTGGTTGCTCTGCAGCTTGAGGGTTTGCGTAGGAGAATCCAGGGTGATTCCTCGCATGATTAAAGGTATAGGGCTGGTTATGCTGCTGATTGTGTTGCTGAAATCCTCCTCGGTAATTGTTTTGATAGCCACCCCTTTGAATGAAATTTACCTCAACATTGTCCCCCTCAGTTGGAGCTTGTATCGCCTCGACAGCAGCGACTGCTTTCTCTTGCTTTAGAGTCGTGAATTCTTCCTTTAGCTTCTTCAGTTCAGTTGCCAGATCAGGTTGTTCGGCGACTTTCTCCACTACTTTCTCGATTGCTTTTACAGGCCGAGTTCAGCATGAGGACCACCTTTGAGTGTTGTTAGCCATCTTTTAGAAGAATTCCATGGATTTTTTTCCGCTTTTCGTCATGACGGAGTCACCTAGTGTGGTGTCCACCAATTTGACGGTCTTTTCATTGAGCCCTTCGTAAAAGGCCTCTGCCTGTTATCCTGGCGGAAAACCATGTCTGGGGCATGATCTCAGCAGCTCTTTGAATCGATCCCACGTCTCACTGAAGCTTTCATCGGGTCATTGAGCGAACCTGATGATTTCTTTTCTTCGCTGCCTGATGACATTTAGAGGGAAGAAGTCCTCCAAGAACTTATTCCTCAGTTCAGTCCATGTGCTTATGCTGCCCTTGTCTAATGCAGTGAACTATGATTGTGCCTTATCCCGCAGAGAGAATGAGAACAGACGCATTCGGATGGCACTCTTGCTGACTCCTCCGATTTTGACAGTGTTGCAGAGCATCAGGAACTTATCCAGGTGTGCATAGGGATCTTCAGTTGGTCTTCCTCCAAATTGGTTTTGCTGCACCATCTGCACCAATCCGGTCTTCAGTTCAAAATTATTGGCATTGATGCCAATCCTGAAGTATGTTTCCTTGAACCGAGGTTTATATCGGTTCTGCATGGCCTCCTCTTCTTCCTCATCGTCCGAATCCCCTGGCAGATCCTGGTTGTCATCCTATCCATTGTCGGGATTGTCATCGAACAGTGGGTTATGGCGAACATCCCTTCCATTCGGGTTGTTCCTCTCGAGGTCTTTCTCCAGGTTGAACTGTTGGATCTGTGACCTCATTGCTTGAAGTTCTTGGAGAAGCACAACTTGCTTCTCTTCAGTTAGCATTGGTGGTTGCGGTCGAATAATTGGTGGTTGTTCGTCTATTGCTTGACTGCTTGAGCCTTCCTGAGCACGCTTATTCTTCCGGATCTTTCTGCAAGTGGCTTCAATATCCGGGTGATAATATAGCGGGTCCTTTCCTCTGGCTCGTGTACTCATGCACTACCTGTACAGCAAAGGAGGCAGTGACGTAAGACTGAAAATAAACGGAACGAACTGAAATACGAAAAATTGAAAATCTTTAAACAAATACGGCGACGATCGACGAGAGTAAGCGTCGATCGACGAGGAAGAAAATATCTCGTCGATCAACAAGATTAAGCATCGATCGACGTGAATTATGAAAATACGAGAATTTAAAGGAAACTACAAAAATTACAGCCTAAATCAGTACTTTAATCACAGATTTAATAGTAAGATTAATTTTGTTCACTCCCCGGCAACGACGCCAAAATTTGATCGCTAAACTATTTAACAAGCGACTTAGCAAAGCTAATAATATAGCGGCAAATAAAATTATCGATCCCACAGGGAATGAAACGACGAAAAATCCTAAATACTAAATCAGGCGTTCTTAAAATACTGGTTAGGAAAAGCAAAGTTTTGGGTTTTGGTTGTTTGCAAATCATAATCCTTGTAAATAAAAAGTAAACAGTAATTTAAAATACTTTGGTTGAAAACAGTTATGAGAAATAAAGATTCTAGGAATATCACCTTATCAAGTATGACATGAATGAATAAATTGATCATTTCCCAATTTTAATTCCTCTTCGTAGTGAAACATCAGAAAAGTATTACGAACTTCTTTGTTGGACAATTAGTAAAGTAGATTAATCAATTACCTATCTCCGCTCGGTCTCAAGATAAATTAATTAACTCCAAAGATCTACAGATTTATCCCTACAATCAATCTCCTTCAGTTACGACAAGAAATCAGACTATATTGTGAAAATCTCTTTCGATTGAAAACTATTATAGTTACGTCTCAAGTAATCAACTAGTTAATCCTAAGATGTGTCCAACAAACTCAAGATTATGAATTAAACTCAGATCTCACAAACTACGAAGGGAAAGGGAAAATAATTCAATTAATCAAAACATGCATACATTGATAATTCGAACCCTAGAATCTGAAGAAGAGATTAGTTACACATAATCAGAGTAATATTCATCATAGAAAAATAAAACCTGAATTGCATAAAAATCGGAACTCGAAAATAATCCCACTGAACTCTGTCTTCAAACATAAACTTCAAAAACCTTGGGAATCACTAATCAATCTTCAATACTAAAATCTTGTAATTATTCTAATGTCTTTTCTCCTTGAAAAACGAATTTACATGGCTTTATATAATAGTGGAGAATGTATCATACAATATCTAGGTGTAGATATGGCTTTATCTTCAAAATAGATGCAGACTAGGAATCCCGAACTCGCGTCGATCGACACTGGTGAAGTACCCTCGTCGATCGACGTGGAATGGCGTCGATCGACGTGGTTGCTGCCTCCATCAATCTTCTCTTTTCTTCCTTCGTCGATCGCTCCTTCTTCAATCTCCTCGTCGATCGACGAGACATCCTCGTCGATCGACGTGGACCTGAAACTGGAAATCCAACTCTTCTCTGTTTGTGACTAAAAACCTGCATGATTCATCAAACACAACATTACGGGTACAAAAGCCAATTCATGCACGAAAACAAGTACAAAAACGATCTTTACACCACACATTTAGTCAAAGAACAACCAGATAAGTTGGTGAAAATCCTAACTTATCATAGATCTTGTTTCCTTGTTAGACAAGATTTATCCTAATTGGTATTAGATTTGGATAGGCATAAATCTATTTTAGATAGATTTAGATTTAGATATATCTTACCATATCTAGGTTATATATTCCTTATGTGTTTAGGAATATTTCCTTATATATAACCCTGCTCCCCACCAATTGTAATCGTTATACTTTTTATTTTCTTCACCATAATAATATCATCACCGAGGAGGCTTGAAGAGTGGACATAGAGCTTACGCTCGAACCACTATAATTCTTTGTGTTCTTGTATTTCCTGTTAGTTATTTGTGTCGCAATCACTTCAATTCACAACAAATTGGTACGGTGAACGTGGATAGAGAAGGATTGCGATGGGTTCAACCAAGTTCGAGGTGGAGCGCTTCACAGGATCGAATGATTTCGGTTTGTGGAAGTTGAAGATGCAAGCGTTGTTTGTGCAGCAAGGCTTGGACGGTGCTTTGAAGGGAGAGGCTGGGTTACTTGACACGATGACGGAACAACAGAAGAAAGATACACTGGCGAAAGCGCATAGTGCGCTGATTCTGAGTCTCGGAGACACGGTGTTGAGGAAGGTGTCGAAGGAGAAAATGACAGCGGAAGTATGGACCAAACTGGAATCCTTATATATGAAGAAGTCCCTGGCGAATCGGCTCTATCTTAAACAATCGTTGTATTCATTTAAGATGCAAGAGGGAAGACCGATCAACGAGCACCTCGACGAGTTCAATAAGTTGATCCTCGATCTGGCAAATATCGATGTGGCGATAGGAGATGAGGATCAGGCATTGATGTTGTTGAGTGCGCTGCCAAAGAATTATTCGAACTTCAAGAAAGCCTTAATGTATGGAAGAGAGTCATTGACCATGGATGAGGTTCAGTCAGCTCTAAGTTCGAAGGAATTAAATGAGAAGAACGAAGAGCGAGAGAACTCTCATGGAGAAGGCTTGGTGGCTAGGGCGGCTCGAGGAAGACCGGAGATGAGGTACTCCAACAGGGGAAGTTCGAGGTTAAGGTCGAGGCCAAAGCCAGGATCACAGCCAAAGGTCAAGTGCTTTATCTGCCAAAAGAAGGGACATATCAAAAGAGATTGTCCGGAGAGGCAGACAAAGCAGGAGAAGAAGCAGCAAGCGGATGTAGCTGTTGCTGAGCAGGAATATGACTCTGGAGAGGCATTAGTGATTTCGAATGAGCGCTCGGAGAGGGAATGGATATTGGATCCAGGTTGTACATTCCACATGACACCTAATAAGTCATGGCTCGAAGGGTTCGAGGAGCAGGAGAACTCGAGTGTTCTTCTGGGTAACAATAAAACATGCAAGGTGGTTGGAATGGGTTCGGTGAGGATTAAGATGCACGATAATACAGAAAGGGTACTTCGAGGTGTAAGGTACGTTCCGGAGCTTAAGAGAAACTTGATCTCTTTGGGGATTCTCGACGAACTGGGTTACACGATCAAAACGGAAGCTGGGATTTTGAAGGTGTGCTAAGGTTCTCTGGTCTTGATGAAAGGAGTTTGAAGGAATGGAATATACACTCTGATGGGGAGCACGGTGATCGGGGAGGCTTCGATAGTGACGATTGACAAGTCAGTACTGTGGCACAGGCGACTCGGTCATGTTAGTGAGAGGGGGCTGCAGGAGTTATCGAAGCAAGATCTGTTGCTCGGGGATAATATCAGAGAGCTGGATTTCTGTGAGAATTGCATCTATGGGAAATCTCACCGGGTAAAGTTCGGAGTAGGTCGAGAGAGAGCTCGCGGAACTCTGGATTATATCCACTCAGATCTATGGGGACCTTCAAGGGTCAGTTCGAATGGAGGAGCGAGGTACTTCATGAGCCTCATTGATGATCACTCAAGGAAGGTGTGGGTCTACATCTTGAAGAATAAGAGTGATGCTTTGGAGACCTTCAAGAATTGGAAAGTGCTGATCGAAAATCAGACTGGAAGGAAGGTGAAGAGGCTGCGAACTGACAATGGCCTTGAGTATTGCTCGAAGGAGTTCGAGAGGTACTGTTTGAAGCACGGTATTGCGAGGCACAAGACAGTGGCCGAAACACCTCAGCAGAACGGATTGGCGGAGAGGTACAATTGGACGTTGCTGGAAAGAACAAGGTGCATGCTGTTCGGTGCGAAGTTACCCAAGTCGTTCTGGGTAGAAGCAGTGACTACTGCAGCTTATTTGATCAACCGGTGCCCCTCGACTGCACTAGGTTTCAAGACACCGGAAGAAATATGGTCTGGTAATCCTCCAGATTTTATCAACCTTAGAGCTTTTGGTTGCGTGGCTTATGCGAACATCAAAGGAGATAAGCTTGGGAGGAGGGCATTGAAATGCATATTCATTGGGTACCCCGAAGGTGTGAAAGGGTACAAGTTATGGTGTCTCGAGCCGGATATAAGAAAGTGTATCATTAGCAGGGATGTGATGTTCAAGGAGGAGCTGGTAGGAGAACTGGATAAAAGGGCCGAGGAACGGGAAAATATCCTTGAAAAATAAGGTGGTGCTTTGGAGGAACAGTCTGACAAGGTCGAAGGAGATAGATCAGTTGCTGAGATTGAGGTGGAGCCGACCAGTGGGTCGAAGAGAGTACCTCAGGTGGATGGCGAGATCGAGGTAGTTCGAGGGTCAGGAGCACTTCAAGATTATAATCTCACGAGAGATAGGGAACGAAGGCAGATAAGACCTCCCACTCGATTCAGATATGCTGATGTCATAGCATATGTCTTTGTTATGGCGGAAGAGGTAGAGCTGGATGATATTGAGCCGAAGAGCTATACCGAGGCCATAACTTGTAAGGAGAGGCTCAAATGGCTCGATGCCATGAAGGAAGAGATGGACTCCTTGAAGAAGAATAACACCTGGGAGTTGGTGGATAAGCCGGGGGAGAAGCAATGGATAGTTAGTTGTAAGTGGATCTTCAAGAAGAAACAAGAGGTTTCTGGGGTTAGATTCAAGGCTAGACTAGTTACTCGAGGCTTCACGCAATGGGAAGGTGAGGATTATGGAGAGGTGTTTGCGCCGGTGGTGAAACAAAGGTCTATAAGACTGATATTGTCGTTAGTTGCTCGATACGACATGGAGTTGGAGCAACTGGATGTGAAGACCGCATTTCTGTACAGAGACCTGGAGGAAAGGATCCTTATGACACAGCCCGAGGGCTTCGAGGAAGCTGGTAGCGGGGAGAAGGTGTGTCTTCTCAAGAAGTCATTGTATGGATTAAAGCAGTCTCCAAGGCAGTGGAATAGGCGGTTCGACAAGTTTATGGTTCAGCAGGACTTTGTTCGATGCAAACATGACCCATGTGTGTATTTTCGAGGTGAAAATATGGAGACTCGAATTTATCTACTGTTGTATGTAGATGATATGCTGATAGTGAGTCGAGATAAGCAAGGGATAGCCAAACTGAAAGAAGCTTTGAATCAGGAGTTCGAGATGAAGGATCTCGGTTGTGCTCGAAGGATCCTGGGTATGGAAATAGTTTGAGACAGAGCTCGAAGAAGACTCACATTATCTCAAGAAGGATACTTGATGAAAGTTCTTGAGAAGCATGGAATGAAGGATGTAAAGCATGTGCTCACTCCGTTAGCAGCTCATTTCAAGTTGAGTGCTGCTGGGAAACTCGACGTGGAGGAAAGGGAGTTTATGAGAGGTGTTCCTTATGCGAGCGTTGTCAGTTCGTTGATGTATGCTATGGTCTGTACGAGACCGGATCTTGCTTATGCTCTCAGCATGGTTAGTAGGTTCATGGCCGAACCTAGGAAAGAGCATTGGGCAGCTCTGAAGTGGGTCCTCAGGTATGTTCGAGGGACAGTTGGAAAGGGTCTAGTCTTCGAGGATGATGGTTCGAGCTCAAGGCTCCCAGTCGCAGGGTTTGTAGACTCAGATTATGCAGGATGTATGGATACGAGGAAGTCATTGACGGGTTTTGTGTTCACATCGTATGGAACGGCGATTAGTTGGAGAGCAAGTCTGCAGAGGGTACTTGCCTTATCTTCGACAGAGGCGGAGTGCATTGCCTTGACCAAAGCAATTAAGGAAGGTCTGTGGTTGCTCGGATTCATGAATGAACTGGGGATTGATCAAGGAAAAATGAAGGTTTCCTGTGATAATCAAGGTGCTTTGCAGTTGGCGAAGAATGATGTTCATCATGAGAGAACTAAGCACATCGATGTAAAGTTCCATTTTATTAGAGATGTGGTGACAGCCGGAGAAGTCGAGCTGCACAAGGTCAATACTCTCGATAATCCTGCGGATATGATTACGAAACCAGTTCCAAATACTAAGTTTGAGTACTGTCTGGAACTGATCAAACTGTTAAAGTCGAACTGAAGAGGAGGTGGCAAGCCGAGGTGATATTGAGCCTAAGGTGGAGAATTGTTGGAGTAGTCTCAATATAACTCGAGGAAGTAGTTCGAGTGGGTCGAGGAGACTAGTCCGGTAAAATGGGTCGAGCTGTGTAGGTCGAGGAACTCGAGGTGCAGTTCGAGTTGGATAGATATGGAAAATATATTGAGTACATCTTGTTTCCTTGTTAGACACGATTTATCCTTATTGGTATTAGATTTGGATAGGCATAAATCTATTTTAGATAGATTTAGATTTAGATATATCTTACCATATCTAGGTTATATATTCCTTATGTGTTTAAGAATATTTCCCTATATGTACCCCTGCTCCCCACCAATTGTAATCGTCATACTTTGTATTTTCTTCACCATAATAATATCATCACCGAGGAGGCTTGAAGAGTGGACGTAGAGCTTACGCTCGAACCACTATAATTCTTTGTGTTCTTGTATTTTTTGTTAGTTATTTTTGTCGCAATCGCTTCAATTCACAACAAAGTTTGAGCTTTAATAGGGATATCTTTTTAATAGAGTAAAATTTAAATTAATATATTTTATTTTTAAAAAAAACTAAAATACTCATTAAACCCTGATTTGCTCATACATTAGTTATTTTTATTTTTTTAACTAATGATGATCTAGTTAGTTTCTGTTATATATAAAACTAGTTATCTATTTTTTAAAATCGTCATTGAATTTGATAGACGATCTCATTCATTGTTAAGACTAAGAGTAAATATATTTTTAATAGTCATACATTTATTTAAATTCACACATTCAAATATATCTAAAAATATATAAGGTGTTTCACCACTACACCCCAAATCATAGTCAGTTTAATTTTTTAATCAATCGAAATGTTAAGTCAAAAATTTTTAAAAATTCAAATCGAATTGAACCTAAGTTTCTGTTCGCTTTCTACCTAACCTATTTTCCTTTTCTTTTTCCTTCTTTTAAATTACTTGTTTAAAAAAAATATATTTTGTTTAATATTTTGCAGTACATTAAACATTATTTATCATTAACATCAACAAATTTAATATTTTAATTCCATCTTCAGCGTCTAGTAGGAAAACTTATCTGTCTCTCTCATACTTGATCTGATATAGCATACGTTGTTGGTGTTATTAGTCAGTTTTTGCACCAACCTCAATCTGAGCTCTTAGAAGCTGCACTCAGAATTGTTAGATATTTCAAAGGAACATTCAGCTACGGATTACTATTCAGCAAGACTGGGCACTTAGAGATACAAGCTATACGGATGTCGATTGGACGGGAAATACTATCGACAGACGATCCACCGCTGGGTATTTTACCTTTGTTGGAGGAAACCGCATCTCGTGGAGAAGCAAAAAAGAGAAAGTGGTTTGACCAAAGTTCATTGGTTAAGGAAAATAATGATAGAGCTTGATCTTCATTCAGGAAAGACATGGAGGATGTTCTGTGACAACAAAACTGCCATTAGTATCTCAGAGAATCTAGTGCAATGTGACAGAACCAAACATGTTGAGGTTGATGGATACTTTATTAAAGAGAAAATTGAGGATGGAATTGTGGCCTTGCCTTTTGTTCGTTCTAAAGATCAATTAACTGATATCTTAATCAAAGCTGTTGGATCAATTAACTGATATCTTAATCAAAGCTGTTGATTCTTGATAAGTTAAGTGTCGGAAATCCCATCACTTAAGGAAAATATCAATTCTTGAGGATTAAAGAATCAATCCCTTGAATTAAGGTTGATCACTCATATTAGAATCCTTTTTGATTTATATTTTCTTGTACAAGCTTTCTTCCATCCTATAAAAAGGAGAATATATAGGTGTTCTATATCAAAATAATAATAATAATAAATAAAATAACTCTTTAATCTTTCTTTCTTCCCCTATTGTATCTCATTCATCCAAAACAGCAAATGGCTGAAAAATGTTTAAACAATCATGAGGTGTAAAGAGTTATTCTTTTTTAATTTTAAATAATTATAGGCCATCTAATTTGTACATAAATCTCCTCA
>JAPKLW010004792.1:0-24632 GCA_026898455.1 Plectranthus barbatus
TCAGAAATAAGGTTTAACAATAAGAGAAAATACACTTGGGTTGCTAAGTTTTGGTTATCTACTTTCCTATATGCTGCAGCATGGGTCAGACATCAATTCTGGGTCTTATAAGCTCTCTCTACACTGCCTAGCATGTTTTCACACTACTAGATCTGCATTTTCTTATTAAACTTCATATGTCCATGACAGAATTAATCTTCAAATGAAATTATCAAAACAGGGGTTCTTACAAGTCTCAAGTTCTTTGTATGTCTACACAAGAATTCAAGATTGATTAAGACTTCCTAAGCCTAGATCTCCTTTCGGTCTCCCTAGGTGAAATATTCCTTGCCACCGTCGTGTTTAAGGAATCAAACAAACCAAAATCATAATCAAACACCAGATTTGAAACAAGAACAGCTTTAGCATATATTCAAGCAAATAAACCAGTCAACAACCCACGCATTAGGAGTTTAGCTCATGTTCAAACTAAAAAGAAAATAAATAAAAATGGCTAAAATCCAACTATCATTCATCCTATCATCTAAAAACATAAATGGAGATGGAGAAAAACCAGCAGCAATGTGTCAAGCTGCTGCTCTTCTTCTTCCTCCATCTATGCGCTGAAGCCCCCAGACTTCCTCTCTCTAAAATTATTGCTTGTTGAAGAAGAATGGTTGTTGTCTCTATTTTCTCTCTCTTTGCTCTCAAAATATCTTCACTCTTCCAATGAATCTCCATCCTACACATGGCTCTCCATCTTGCCCTTTGACTCTGATAGCTGACACCTGTCCAGATTTTGAGACAGAATCTGAAAAGTAAGCTGATGCTGTCTGCAGGTGGTCCCCCCTTGGTGCAGTCTCTCAGCTCCCAGTAATGCTACTCCTATGCTGCAGCATTACATTAAGCGGATTGCTCTTCACTTCTTTGGCATGAAACCTGGTTAATCTCACTCATTTTCCTTGCAAAACAACTAAAAAAAACAAAACACAACTACACAAGACATAGAATGCAATCAAAGGTAAATACAACACAATAACAACTTAAAACGGGTTAGAAACACTCGAAAGAACATAAAAGACACCTATAAAACAATAAAATAATAACTCCTAACGGGAGTTATCAATCAACACTCCTTGGAGGTAAAGAAAAGACAACTTCTTTTCCACAACAATGGAAAGTAAGCTCACCATGTTTCACGTCAAATAGTGCATGGGCCGTATGCAAAAATTGCCTTCCAAAAATCAATTGTATTCCACCTTTGTTCTTCATATCCACTACAAGAAAATCACCCGGGAATGTAAATGTTAAGACCTCCACATGTACGTCTTCAACAATTCCTCGTGGGAAAAATAGAGCATGATTTGCCAATTGTAGGACTTGACTCGTAGGTTTATGTTCTTCAATATCCAATTCCTTGTATAAGTCCCATGAAATTACGTTCACACTAGCACCGAAGTCACACAAGGCTTTCTCGACATTTACATCTCCAATTGTACAACCAATAACAAATCCCCCCGGATCCTCCTTCTTGCTAGCTATACTCTTTCCTTTTTGTTCATTATTCCTCAAATCATATAGCTCACCATCCGGAATTATCTCAACTCCAACAAGTTCATCTAACATTGGCACACGTTCAATTTCTTCCGGAAGTGGAATCTCGATATCTCCTTTCGCACATAGTCAAAGAATTGCACCTCTTTTGTTTGCTCTTCATTTTTTTCTTCCTTCTTCTCAAGTCCAACCTCATTTCCTTCTTCCTTCACTACACTCACTTTTTCTACTACTTCCACACTCTCAACTTTTGGAGTCATAACCTCCAATTTCTCATCCATTTTATTTTCACCGTCAACCATATTACACCCTTTCTTTTGTATAATTTCGGTGTCACTTGGAAATTTTCCAGCCTGATGTTTTCCACTTAGTTGTTTGGCAATTGAGGAAATTTGCAGCAGAATTTCCACGAACATTCTATCATACTTCTCAAATCTTTTATCAATTTCTTCATTCGGGTTTCTCCTCATCTCTTGGTTGGCATATCTTCCACTTCCCCCAGCATATCCCCCTTGACCCCTACTCCCTCCTCTTTCCAATTGCATTAGAGGATTGAGAGCATTGTTAGGATTTGCATAGGAGAAGTTCGGGTGAAACCGGTTGGAGGGATGGTAATACATGTTTCCCGAAGGGTTGTATTGAGGCCGATTATTGTACCCCAGCCTTTGGTTGACAAAGTTAACATTCTCCGGATAAGCATCCTCATGCTTAATCACCATCATATCTTTCTTCCTACTCCCCAAGTAGATAACGCGTCGAGCTTTCTTTGCATAGCAGCTATTTACTCTTTGAAGTCCTCGTTTTCCTTGGCATCATTTACCAACTTCACCGGTCTATAATCTTTCCTTTCCTTTGGCCACTAGAAACTATTTTCTGCCATTTTTCAATTGTCCACCATGCTTCTTCTTCCTCTTGATCGAGAAAAGCACCCCCCGATGAGGCATCCATCATCACTTTCGTATCATAATTCAATCCTCCATAAAATTGACAGATTTGTTGACTACGGGAAAGACCATGCCTAGGACATTTCTGGAGAAGCTCACGGAACCGATCCCATGCTTCATAGAGTGGTTCATCATATCTTTGCCTAAAAGATGCTATATCGGCTATCCTCTTCAACGTCAAACTAGGTGGAAATAACTTGAACAATAACTTCTCTCGAAGTTCCTCCCATGTAGCAATGTTGGATTTATCTAACCCTTCAAACCAACTTCGAGCTCCATCTCGCAAGGAAAATGAAAATAACCGCAAACTAATTTGATCTTGGGGCACTTGATTGATTTTGATCGTGTTCGTGATCTCCAAGAACCTAGAGATGTGGATATTAGGATCCTCGTGTTGGGGTATACAGTAAAGCAAACTTTTAAGCGAGCTATGTCATGTACTTAATCTCCTGTAAATAACTTAAACAAACGTTATCACATTGATGTAATCTCATGATTGCATGTATATCCACTTATCTTATATTGTAGACAATGTGGTGGGTGCGTCGTCCCACTGAAGATCGCATTGTTGGGTTCCTTATAAGATATAAAACGTATTCACAACTGAGATAGTTCTGGATAAACTATCATTTTAGGTTGTAGTATAAACATGAGATAACTAGTCTTGGTTATTAGTTTATGCTAGTGCGTGGTGTCGCATTGAATGGATCGCAGTGAGACGTGTTCTTCTGTTCTGACTCTATGAAGAACCAAGGTCTCGGCAACTTTGATAATTCTTAACCCTAGATGTGATATTTAGATACATGCAAATGATTGTTTGTTACTTTGACTTACCATGGGTGAGAATCAAAATGATGATTCAATATACTCCGTATCTTGGGTAACAACATTATTTGTATGTGTTTATATAGTCACATTAGGGCACCGTGTCCTGGACATCCAGGTTGATGACATCCCCTTAAGGAGCTCATAAGTTTTATCGTATTAAACCCTGCAGGTGGAATTTATCCGATAAGATAATAATGTTGAGCGGGTACTACTTAAGGATTAAGATATTAATTAATTAATGCTGTCAGAGCTTTTAATTAATTAATGGATGTGCGTTATCTTAAACACGGGGAATTAATTAAGTCAAATAGAAGCCCTGATTCACATCGGGATAGGATGGCAGTTGCAATATTAATTCTCTAGTGGAATGAATTAATGTTATAAGTTCAATTTATATTCTGGGCTGAATATATGTGTTTGGACTTATGGGAGGCCCAATTCTATACCTTCTAGAGATCCCTGGCCTAGCCCAACTAGAAACCCTAGAAGATGCCTATAAATAAGATCTTATGGTTGAGAGAAAAACCTTAGTTGTCAAGTTGTCATTTTTCATAAGCTCATGTGTTGAGCGACGGTTAGGGTTTAGTTCTCTCAAACAACGTAGATCTAGTATTTTTGATTGGCATCTACGATTCGGAGGATTGCTGTCCACCCGGTATCCGATCATGGTTCGTGGGACACAGGCTAGAAGATCTCCAGTGGAATCGATCTTCAGATCTGTAAAGATCTATTGGTAATTCTTGATCTCCTTGATTTAATTTAATTAAACCATGTATGTGTACGTTTGGTATCCAACATCGATCGTGGGGACGATCCGCTTTCACCGGCGTGTTCCTTCAGTTATGATGTGGACGTTGATGTGATGATGTTGTTATTATAGTTTTTATTGTATGTTTGAGAGAATAATGTTGTTAGTATTACTGTTATTGTACTATTGTTGTTGATGTATGTCGTGATGTGGGAGTTTAGTAGGAGAGACATATAATATGTAATGTATCATGGGATTTGGAGCATGCAGATCACTATATCTGTCAAGAACTTGTAAAAAGGATCAAGTTCGATGGTCTTATGATTCATATTCCATCCTTCCGGCACATTTTCCCTCATTCATTGATCGCAATGATCTTCCATGTGCTCCCTCATCCTCAAATTTCCACCACCTTGTAAATAACTATGGATTGAGGTGCCGGTATTTCTCAGTTTGAACACCTCACTGGGAAGTATGGTGTTCACCCGAATAGTCGTGCCGACCACCGAGGTGTTGAAAGCCTTGGTATCCTGGTCCACGGCCACATTCTTGTAGAACTCAGCGGCCATAAATGTGTGAAACCTTCTCGGTCGAACTGCCAGATAGTACACTATCTTCTCCGTATCAAGTTTTTTTGGCAATCGCCGATCGGGACAGGCTTTCTCCTCATCATTTTTGTTTAGCAACTTTTCTTTGATGACACTATTTTTTGGATCGTCCTTGAATAATTTCTAAACTTGAGTGTAAGGACGATCCTCATATACCACATCCGTTTCATCATGGCCTGAGGTCGAAGTCTCCGGCTCTGGGTTGGATGTACTGGTTTGTTTCAACATTTTGAAGACTGATGATTAAGGATTAATGAAGGAATGTTTGTCGATTTGCTTTGAATGCACGATGGGCTTTTGGGTTGAGAAGGCTTTGAAGATCGAACAGATATGGTAAAGATTCAAAAGTATAATCGCCGGAATTTGCTTACTAATTTATAAAGTTAGAAAACTCAGATTGGATGGATCTGATTGAGTCAATAGGGAATGGATCGACGGTTGGGGTGAAGTGGTTCTTGGACTGGGTTAACCTGATCTAACGTGGGGAGCGAGGTTGTCTACGTGTCACACCCGAATTGCTTGGCATCTATTGAGGATTAAATGCATCGTATGAGATAAGTCATCTTTTGAATTTGAAATGTCTGACCATTCAAACTGAAACTGAGTAAAAGTAAGTTTTTATTTCTAAACCGATAATTTGAACTGAGATTAATTCTGAAATCGTCCTTCAAATAAGTCTAAGTATAGAAAACCAAAACTTGGTATTGAAAGTCAGTTTCTCAGTTTCTTCGCCAACATAAATTTCTTAAAAAATTGGCTAAGTATAGAATCTTCAAACCGAAAACTGAGAAATAGACCGAAACTGAAAACTGAGAATTGGAACTCAGTTTTAATCCACTTCACTTCGTCTTCAACATGGATTTCTTCAATTTTTGACCCGATTTAGAACATCTTCTGGACGTGTAAACTGAGAGCTGGGACTCAGTTTTAGTCAGCATCTTCTCCCTTTCTTTCAAAATTAAGAGATAAGATGTTCAGAACATGAAAACTGAGAGTTGGGACTCAATTTGATCCCGTAACTACTCCTCTTTGATCGAGATCTCATCAAACTCTAATAAACTAAGTTTGATACAAAACACCTTGAATCCAGTCTCAGGGAGTGATTTGATGAAGATATCCTTCAACTGATCTTCAGTTCGGATTTATTCGACAGACACATCCTTCTTTTTGACGTGATCTTTGATAAAATGGTGTCTAATATCGATGTGCTTGCTCCTGGAATGATGAACTGGGTTCTTTGTGATGCACATAGCACTGCTATTATCACACTAAATCGGCACACATCCAGTATCAACCTCATAATCAAGTAATTGCTGCTTGATCCACAGGATTGGGCACATATATAAAACAAATAAAAAATTTAAATAAGAACAAACATGCGGAACATTCGAAAACATATGCATTGAAACCTCTTCATAAAACAAATAAATTTGTTTCCACTTATTGCCCAAGGAATTCCACCGCAAGCTACACTCGTAGACGTTTACGATGTCATCCTCAACCAGAGAACAAGCTTACCTCAACGAGTTAGGCCTCATCATTTGATTTCATACTATGTTAGGAATCCTTATACACATGAAATTAATAATTAGTGTAAACTTAGATCAATCAATCTACCAAGAACAGGGAAGTAGCAACTGCATTATATCCTCATATGCTTCTAAACAACTAACCACAAATATAACTCTAGCTAAAAGATATCGATTTGGCATGTTTACGTGACCCATTCCGTATGACTTCTAAAGCTTTTGTTATCTTTAATTTAAATCAATCCTAAAATACCAGTGACAAACACTAGTACGCAAGCTACATTCGTAGACGTTTACGCACAAACGCTCTTACTATTCACTTGATTTAAATTGTTTGTTTAGAAATCCCAACAACTGCAACCCATGTACCTCTGGGAATCAGCAAGCTACACTCGTAGACGTTTACTAAGACGAGAGACACACTTACAGCCTAGGACAGCTTTGTGGAGGTCTGTTGCTTCTAATTAAAAATCTTGCTTAGTATTTTTAATTCAAAAGGTTTTCAATTGCGTACAAATAATTTTTTATGTAATTATATTTTACTAGATTTTTACTTGTTTATATCTCGCTAGGTCGAACGATCTATACGATCTTCTGTGATCTCTTACACACCGTATGATCTCCCTATCGATGAGATAACTGGATGTGTTTGTTCGCATCGTACGATTGTTAATTCAGACAGGAGTTGTTTATTACAAGTCATTAATGATTACCAGTATATCAAACATAACGTTTCCCAATATACCAATCATAATGCTTTTATGTATACAATTCCAACATCATTATGTTAAACCCTGCAGGTTGACTTATTTAATTCAGGCATTAGTGAAAAAAGAGTGAGTGGTATTACTCAGGAAATAAGAGATTGATTAATTGTGGTTGATTGTCATAAGCCAAATTAATTAATGAATGTCTAAAACCTTAAATATGTGGATCATGTTAGTTTGGTGCAACCCGTTCCTAATAACGTGGTAATAAAGGGGTGAGTCAGCATTGTTACTGTGGTGAAGGTTAAAACAATGTTTTATTAATTGATTATGTTCTGGGTTGAACAAGGAAGAATTAAGTAATAAGGAGGGCCCACTTTATTATTTGCATATGATCCCTGGTCTGGCCCATGAACTGCTCAAGCCCATTAGGGTTAGGGTTTCTCAAAACCCTAACACTATAAATATCCCTTCTCTCTATCAGATCAGTATGGTATGCAAAAGCAGTACAGTTATACAAATTTAATATACAAAATTAATAATCTACATCAGAATATTGAGGGAATTGAGAGAGTTGGCGTGGCTGATCCAGAGGGAAAAACTGATCGATTTTTCCAGATCTGGAATCCAACTTGATAGATAATCCTCACCAAATTTCCAAGGAGCAAGGGAACAGATCAGAAGATCAAATATGTAGGAACAAATTCCAATGCCATTGTTCAATTTCAGGTCCAAGATTACTTCATCGTTATTGGCTCCGATTTAGACCTGTAGATCAAACGGTGAAAATCAGGTATTCCTTAATTCCATCCTCTGCAATTAATTTTGTAGGAGCATGCATAGGTTCGCATGGTTTATTTAATTGAAATTTATTTCTCGTATCCTAAGAACAATCCTTGGCAAAAAATTAATAATGACAACTCATGTTGTCCGTCGTAGACTCAAACCCTACAACTGGTATCAGAGCCAGGTTCCGCGCAAAGGCAAAGGCCGCGCGCGGTCGGGCTTCACGCTCGGTCGATGGCGCAGGCTCTGCTGCACGAGGCCACTGCTTCCTCGCATTGCTGTCATCGACTGCTGCGTGCGCGCGTGGTTTTTTGACTGCACTGGCGGTGGCTATGGCTCCAGCGACCGGTGACGTGGCTGGAGTTGGCTGGGTCGTGGTGTGCGGCCGGTGGTGACGGCGCTGGGTGTGGATGCAGACGGTGGCGGCTGGAAAAAAAGGCTGGCGGTGGTTGCCCTAGGGGTGGCGGCTGCTAGGGTTTCCAAAACCCAAGGGTTTCTAAGCCCGGGCCGTGGCTCGGGCCCGACAGCCCGAAGGCGGCCCGCAAGTCTGAGATTAGGGTTCGGCTCTCCCCTTTGGGCCAGAAACCCTAATTCAAAGCCCAATTGCTATTAATGCAATTCAAATCAGATTTCAAGTCAAACGGAGGCCCAGTTTGAAGATCTGTACTAAAAATAAATCTTGTAATAGTTAGATTTAATTATTTTTCAGTTGTAATCGCATCTGAGGGCTAAGAGAAATTTTATTTGTTTATTTAATTATTTCTCGTACTGATGTGATTTATTATGTGCGCAAAGTAAATAATAGGAAAAGATGTTTATTTGCTTTAATTATTTACTGTAATAAGCATGTTGCAATTATTTAATTTTTGAGCATGTCTTATGTGAGTTATTTTATGTTTTAAATTAAGTCTATAAATTCTGGGATCATATTAATTTATGATGGAATTTTAGATATGACATAATTTATGGTACATAAAATAATGTGTGCGCATGAAACCTTTATAATTAAAAATACTAAGCTGGATTTTGGTTCTTTTCTAACCAAGATCATTAGACCTCCTGTTTTCGTGTGTGTGTGCTAATAATTAAAATGATTATACGCAAGTGCACGTATGTCTAAAACAAGTAATATAGATCTAAGTCCAGATATCGTACCCAAGGGAGTGAAAGTGAGTCGTGCACATTATATTGCTTGTAAATCAAGGTGAATTGAATTTCTCTAATTTAAAATAACAAGAAAGCATATAAAATAAAGCCGAGCAATGCCAGAACTATTAACAATCTTTCTTCCCACAAAATTATCATAAACTATTAACAAGGATTTTAAATGATAATGGAATGTACTCGGGTTATCGACTATTGATCATCTTCTTTCCTATATGCTGCAGCATTGTTCAGACATTAACTCTGGTTCTTGTACCACACTTTCTTTGCCTAGTCTATTGTCATAGTACTAGATCTATGTTTTCTTGCTAGCTTTCATATGTCTATGATAAGTTTTGCCGTCAAACAATCGATTCAACACAGGGGTTATCACAAGTCTTAAATCTTATGTATCTCTACACTAACATTCAGGACTAATCATGATTCCCTCGTCCTAGTTCTCCTCTCGGTTTCCCTAGGTGATTTTCTACCTTCCACTCTCGTGTTTAGACAGACAATCAAATCGGAATCAAGATCAACACCAGACTCAAATGAAGAACAACTTTAACATATATTCAAAAAGATAACCATTCGACAACCCGAGCTTAAAAAGTTTAGCTCATACTTACAAACGATAAAAAGTAAATGATAAAAGTATTCAAGTTCATATTTCCAATCATCAACTGCTTAAACAGCTTAAATAAATTGCATAAAAAGAAATAAACTATTCTGCACGATGGTGCTATCAACTCTCTTCCCCGCAAATCCGGCGACTTTCTTGTCTTCCAAATGTTCCCTAATGTCCTCGAGCTCTCTGATTGTTCTCTATCTTTTGGCAAAATATCTCTGTTGTCCCTTTCCACCTTCATCTCAACTCTACACGTGGCTGCTCAATCTACCCTTCAACTCTGGCAATCCTCTCTGAGTGACACCTGGCTAACTTTTGCAACAACATCTGAAAAATACTGCAGGTATGTCTGCTGTGGTCCCAAATGTTCTTCAAGGGTAGTCACGTTATGTTGTTCCCATGCTGTAACATGGTGTAAATCCCTCATGCAATTGTTGTGCTTCAGCATAGTAAGACCTGTGGCACGATTCACACAATTCCTTTGCAAAAACTCATAAATGATACCATAACACAAATAAAATCCTAAACTTGTTAACTTGACTAATTGTCCTATAGTTTCCTAATTACTCGACAAAACTAAACCATTCCAACACAAAATTACCTAAGTTCTAAACAAAATAATAACTCTTTAAGAGAGTTATCACCTCCACAAATACGACTTCTCATTGGAAGTGAGGCATCTCGAAGCGTAAACGGACTACTCGGGTAGCTTACGTTAGAGGTCCCTCACCAGTTCTAATGCGATGAGGTTTCCAAAATAAAAAACTTATTTTAAGATGAGAAGTGGGAGCCTCTAAGAAAATGGTCTACTCGGGTAGCTTGCATTGAGACAACTTTCACTCATCTCTAAGATTAATCTAAGTGGGATAACAATGGATGTAAGGGGCATGCGGTATGGGTCCAGTACTTATGCTAAATCGCCTTTTAATGTCTGGAGTTTGGCTTGTGGTTATTTTGGCTTAGATGTTGCCTGGAGTATAACTCATTGGTGATGTCCCTGCTCCGGATAGGTGAACATGGTCTTAAGATCTCCAATATTAATTTCTTTTGCTAAAGATACCTGGCATGTTAAGAAATTAAAGGATCTTTTTGGTCTGGTTGAGCGTTTGCCGTAAACGGACTACTCGGGTAGCTTGCGGTAAATTAGCTTGGGCAATTGGAGGAAGCAAATTACATTGTTTTATCTAAAGTTTCTATGCATATTTGTTCAATTGTTCGTAGTATGTGCTTACTTTAATCCGCTTATTTGTTTTCAGATATGTCTATGAACAATGTCATTAATATCCTTGCTCAAAATCCTCTCAATGGTCCGAATATCCTTGAATGGAAACGTAATTTGGATTATATCCTTGTTGCGGAAGAACACAAGTTTGTCCTTACTGATCCTTGTTCGCCAGTCCCCGCTGCTAACGCTACTTCTGAGCGGCGACAGTCTTATGATAAGTGGATCAAGTCTAATAATGTAGTGAAATGCTACATGATGACCACTATGAGTAAGGTACGGCGACTGTAGCATCAGCATTATGATAAGGCCTGTGATATCATGGATAATCTCACAGCGACTTATGGGGAGACGAATAGAACTGTCAGATTCAATCTCATGAGGGAGATTGTGAGTAAGAAAATGACAGAGGGCAGTTCAGTGAGAGAGCACGTGGTTGCCATGAATCACCTCATGGATGAACTGACGTTGCATGGTGGTGGTATTGACGCGGAAGCCCAAGTCGATATCATACTAAACTCTCTTCCCAAGTCCTTTGAAAACTTCAGGTTGAATGCTGTCATGAACAAGAAGGAGTATACTCTTAATGAGTTACTCAGTGACTTGATGGCAGCACAGTCCCTGATGAAACCCGAAAAAGCAGTTTTGGTTTTTACCGGTAGCCGGTCTGCTGCTTCTAAACAAGCAAAACCTAAAAGAACGGCTAGGAATAAAATCAAGAAAACTGCTGGTGGGGATAATGGAGTTTATGCTCCAAAGAAAAAGGTTGGGAAAGTTAAAGGAAAGGGCAAGTGTTACCGCTGTGGCAAGCAAGGACACTGGAAAGCAAATTGTCCAGGTGTCAACACCGATGGACGAGGTACGTCATCATTTACATGTTTAGTATCAGTTTTCTACTTCTTAGTGAGTAGTGGTTACTGTGAGTACTAATCATGTTTTGGCAGCACTGTGTAGCGAATCAAACTGATGATAATGCTTGAGGATGACGGGACTACCAGCTCCAAGAAAGATGCTAGAGATCGTTCTCAAGTTGTTGGAGTTATTTGCTTTAAGTTTATGTTGAAAACTCTGCTTCAATTCAAGTTTCTGAAGAGATATTGTTTTGGTTTTGATAAACAATTTCATCTATTGTTTATGGATTATCAGTTACTCGATAAAGTTTTCTATCGTGATGAATAACAATGTTTTCTATTATGGATGGTTGTCTCTTCATTACTTGATTACATAAACTATCAGTGTTCTAATGTATAATTTAAGGAATCCTTATAGAGATAGGTTACATCAGTCTAAGTAGTTTTAAGTAATTCATGGAATTATGGATTCAATCCAGTTATTCTTGAGAATGGTACTTATGACAACTACTTAGAGGTATAAGATAGTAACCAGGCCTTTTTAGTAGGCAACTTCATCTCTAGAAGTTATTTCGTGTTTGCTCTGGTTTGCTAGTTTGAGTCTACTTCCGCAATTGCCTTAACAGACATTGATACTGTAATCATTTAAGATTTGGATATGTTTATCTAGTTCACTACAAGTCTTAGTCTCTTGCTTTAATCAAGAGCGTTCAAGACTAAGGTAGAGAATAAGTTAAACAAGACCATAAAAACATTATGATTCATTCATAATGATGTATCTTAAGTGATGGGTTTTACAGTTGCTGGCAGAGCAAAGGGATTGTATCCCAATTAACTACACCTATCATCCCTCATATGGATGGTGTAGGTAGAACGGAATAAGATTCTTTAAATGTTGATAAGTTATGCCAGCTTTGCCAAACTTTCGTTTTTGGGAAGAGTGCCAAAAGTTGTTCTGTACATGCTTAATCTAGTGTCTTCTAAATCAATTCCAAATACCCTAGCAGATTTTGACTTTATCAAAAGGCAATGATGGGTAGTTCAGCTTTTAAGCTGGTGTGGGAAGCTGATTGGTTGGAAGAAAGGTTTGAGCTAGTACTGCTTTATGGGCTATTCCAGGTAAACAAAAAAGATGGTTTCTTTGTGTATCCTAAATACAAGCAAGTTGTATAGGATGAAACCATGAATCCAAATGTGAGATTGTTTTCTAACGTTTTAGAGAAGACAATTCAAATCCATCAGGAAATACCCCGTGGAGATTGAGCATACCTTGGAAGGTATGGTACCAATTGCACGGTCACCCGTGCAAGGTGGTAAACCACAAATTAATGCACCAATAACTGACAACATAAAAGGAGCATCGTTGCAGTGGGAGGTTGCCTTAACAGGCTTAACGGTACTAGTTCGTGGGAAACAGTCTTTGGACTTGTTCTCAGTATTAACGAACGTTTTTTTGTACTGCTCCCTATTGTGCAATGAAGCTGTTGACACAAACGATGCAGTTTAATGACGTCAAGTCATGGATTCAGAAATGAATCAGTAAAGGTTATGGTTGTATGTCAGAATCAGTGATTGCCAAATAGCTTTCCAGCAATAGGCAACTGATTGATATACAGGGAAAAGAGATGCTTGAATGGTAACCTAGTATGTTTCGAAGGTCTAGGTTCGTGAGTAAGGTATGTTTCATAACAAGACCTTCTCACTGGTTGCAATTATTAAACCCATTCGAATTCTCTTAACCATAACAGCACATATGAACATAAGTATCTGGAAGGTAGATGAATTCATCCGTATTTTATAAACGGGTACCTTGATAAAAGGTGACGACATCCATATGCAACATCCAAATAAGTTATGTGCAGTAAGGCGAGTAGCATCGTGTCTGGAGGCCATGGAAGTTCAAGCATGAACTTAAAGGAGCTTCAAAGTCATGAAACAAACATTTCGATATAGTCTATTGAGAATGAGAGTTTCATGTACCAGTTATGTGTCAGCGGAAGCGTGGTTTTCCTTGCATATTATGTAGATGGTATTTTCACATTCGGAAACGGTGTGGAAATAGTGTCAGGCATAAAGAGATGGTTATCCGAATAGTTTTAGAAGTAGGACATATGAGATTATGGAACATCTTTTGGATTAAAGTCTTGTGTTACCACAAGAAAAAGGATGTTCAGGTATCTCAAGTCGCTTAAATTGATTCTGTGGTGAGTCGTTCATAGCAAGAAAGATTGTTGTCTTTCTATATTGCAAATGAACGAAGTTAGATATTTGTAATACTATATTCATAGTAAACAAATATCAATTCAACTCTGGACAGGCACATTGGTTTACAAATGTGCCATGCGAGTTGAATGGCATCGGATATCCAGGAGGATCATAAGGAAAGGAAATCGACCTCTAACTATGTGTTGGCCTTGGAGGAGGAGTTATAGGAATCTAACACAGGAGTGTGTTGTGGATTCCGGTATGAAGGCTGGGTGTGTGACAGCTTCATTAGCTTCACGAGAAGCAGTATAACTCCAGTTTTATCCTCTAGAGGTGTGTGTTCTGAGTTTGCCTAATAGAATCACAGAGTACTGTGATCATGATTGGTGCAATGACAAACTCAAAGGAACCCAAGACTCAAAAGGTGGTGAAACACATAGAATGTGTAGTATCACATCATACGAGAAATCGTGACAAGGGGTGATGTGTATGCAGTGGGAGTGATTGACTTGAATGTCTAGTAGATTCATTTACACAGTGCCTGTCTCAGTAGACTCATGAGCGTTATGCTCATAGTCTGAGTCTGAGGGCAAGATCGATCTCTAGATCGTAGACGTGTGAATAAGCTAGGACCAGTATAGACACACTTAATACTTTGGTAAAGCAATGGTATTATGCTTTAAGTATAAGTGGGAGATTGTTGGGATTGTATACTGAAAGCATATATGATTAAGTGTTTTGTACACTGGTCTTCATATATGTGTTGTAACAACAATGCTCTCTGTCTGATGAAACAAACATACAATGAACCATAATATCCTATTATCTCGCCTATAGGGAGGATCATATGGTGTGTAGGAGATCATAGAGGATCATATGAATCGTTTGACCTAGCGAGATATAAGCAGTATCACAGCTGAGACAGTCCCTGGATAGGCTGTTGGTCTAAGCTGCGGCACATCGGTTCATTAGTGAGCTTATCCTAGCAACTTGATGTGTCGGTACGTGGTTATGTATTGATGGGATCAACAGTGGGATGTGCTATTCTCATTGACATATGAATGAGCCAGATCCCTAACATATTTCCTATGATCTTAAACCTAACTGAAGGATAAGGGGCACACACAATTGACCACACTTTGATTTGCCATGGTGGCGAGTCTTACATGTACTCTTATACTCGCATTTTGGGTGTTGGCAATTTGTGTGTGGCCTGCTTAGGCTGGACATGTAGGTAAGCATATCCGTTCCAGGATGGTGACATTCCCTGAGGAGCTCACAAAGGTTTATTATGCTAAACCCTGCAGGTTGAATTATTTAATTCAGGCATAAGTGAAAAAGGAGAGATTGATTAATTGTGGCTGATTGTCATAAGCCAAATTAATTAATGAATGTCTAAAACCATAAATATGTGGATCATGTTAGTTTGGTGCAACCCGTTCCTAATAACGTGGTAATAAAGGGGTGAGTCTGCATTGTTACCGTGGTGAAGGTAAAAACAATGTTTTATTAATTAATTATGTTCTGGGTTGTACAAGGAAGAATTAATTGTTAAGGAGGGCTCACTTTATTATTTGCATCTGATCCCTGGTCTGGCCCATGAACTGCTCAAGCCCATTAGGGTTAGAGTTTCTCAAAACCCTAACACTATAAATATCTCTTCTCTCTATCAGATCAGTATAGTATGCAAAAGCAGTACAATTATACAAATTCAGTATACAAAATTATTATTCTACATCAGAATATTGAGGGAATTGAGAGAGTTGGCGTGGCTGATCCAGAAGGAAAAATTGATCGATATTTCCAGATCTCGGATCCAACTTGGTAGATAATCCTCACCAGATTTCCAAGGAGCAAGGGAACAGATCAGAAGATCAGATCTGTAGGAACAAATCCAACGCCATTGTTCAGTTTCAGATCCAAGATTACTTCGTCGATATTGGCTCCGATCTAGACCTGTAGATCAAACGGTGAAAATCAGGTATTCCTTAATTCCATCCTCTGCAATTAATTTTGTAGGAGCTTGCATAGGTTCGCATGGTTTATTTAATTGAAATTTATTTCTGGTATCCTAAGAACGATCCTTGGTAAAAAATTAATAATGACAACTCATGTTGTCCGTCGTAGACTCAAACCCTACAATATATATATATATATATATATATATAGAGCTGTGTTCAAATCCGAACTAAATGTTGTGTATGAACTTATGAACTTTTCATTGTTGTGTTTTTAATTGATCATTGTAGTTTACATGATAGTTCATTATTGTACTTAATTATGATACTTCATTGTTGTGTGTGTAATTGATCATTGTAGTGTATTAATGATATATTATACATACAATAATGATCAATTACATACACAACAATGAAAGTTCATAGTTCATTCAGGAAGACGAGTTCAGCCTTGAACGCACCCCTATATATATATATATATATATATATATATATATATTAGGGATGTGATCCAGTGAGAACCACTGTTACCATAAAAAATAAGAACCAATCTCGGCCGTAGATCTCGCTCAATCAACGATTCAGATCTAATGAAAAAATGCGTGCAGTTTTTCCCCAAAAACATGCATTATTGGGCAATTTAGTATTTTCGCTAATAATTAAAATTCGCCCTTAAATTATTACTTTCTTAATACACATACCACGTTATGCATTATACAGTTCACAGACTATCATTATAGAGTGAAGATACTATCATTATATATTATCCCTCGAATTTCACACGAGTAAACAAATATTACTAACAAATATAATAATTTAAAGTAGTAGGTTTCATTGAACAACACAAACACTTGCATTATATAACCTACAAACTATCATTATATAACACAAATACTATCATTATATAGTTTTATATGTTGAAATAAAAAAAACTCGTACAGTAACACGTTTACACGGTTAGCAACGGCAGCTGTAATAATTCTTTCATGCTTTTAACACGCAAAATACGTCGTTTCATCTATCATTTCGAAAAAATATAATCTCACTCAACCACCAAAAACTTCTTCCTCTCCCTCTTTGCGAAACCAAAATCCAAAAAGTTTACCGATGAAAATACACTAGCCGACGACGGTAAAACCAGGCATTCAACAAAAGTTAAACCAGAAATGGCGAAAAAAAGACAAGCAGAAAAGCTTCCAGAGAAAAAAGGTAAAATCGTGCGAACTGTTTCTCGATTTAACTTTATAATGATAGATATTTGTAGTTAGAGTTTCATTTTTTCAATTTCACTTTATAATCATACATATTCGTAGTTATAAAGTTCGATTTCATGTTAAAACACTAAAATAACGAAAAACAGTCTTTTAAAAAAGTTTAAAAAGATTTAGGTTTTCATGAAACTTCTCGATTTACATTTATAAACATACTTGTTGTTTTACTCTTCTTTTCATGAAACTGCATGTTGTAATGAATGATCGAAAGTTTGATAATAAAAATACTTTGTTCACATAATGTCTCAGATCCTTATAATGAAATGGTTATATTGAAAGCAAACATAAACAAATAATGCATATTTTCGAACTTAAATCAAAAAAGAGAAAGTACATGAAACTGCATGTTGTAATGAATGATCGAAAGTTTGATGATGGAAATACTCTGTTCACATAATGTCTCAGATCCTTATAATGTAATGGTTATAATGAAATGATACATAAACAATAATGCATATTTTCCAACTTAAATGAAAAAAGAGAAAGCACTATATTGTGGTTTTATTATGAAATGTCTAAAGCACTATAATGCGTAGATTTTGCTAATATAATGAAAGAAAAATTGGAAAAATATATAAAAAATAAACTTTTATGTTCAATAATGACATTCTTGTTTCTCCTACAGATCCTAAAAAGACTAAAACAGTTGAGGAATCAGAAAAGCAACTAGTAGTTCACGAGAAAGAGATTGTTGTTAAAGAGAAATAAGTTTCTAAATGCAGTGGAAAAGATAAAAAAGAAGAAAAAGATGTCAATTTCCCGAACTTAATATATAGAACAAGTCCTGATGTTCTAACACGACATCTATCAGAACTGAATGAAGCACAGACTAAAGCTATAGAGGAGATGGGTTTCGTACACATCTACAATGTCAGAATTAAAGAAATACCTGGAAAAATTGCATATTGGTGCATTGACAACTTTGACCTTAAAAGTTGCAGCTGAAAAGTCAGCAAAAAGGATACAATACATTTGACAGACGAAGACATGTTCATGTTTTTTGGATTCCCGAAAGGTCCAAAAAAGGTTATGAGAAGATCAAGAAGACAACCCAACACAGTGTTGAAAGAATGGGCAAGCAGAATTAAAGAGAAAATGTGGATGATCAGGCCGGTAGACGTTGCACAGGCTATGATATCTGAAAAAGATGGCGGAGACTGGTTCAAAAGGCACTTCCTAGTGCTAAATGAACATTGTTTTTATGAGAATACTGCTGACGGATATGTCAAACCCAAAATTCTGGAGAATTTTGAGGTCATGTTTGATATTAAACAATTCAACTGGTGCAACTACATGGTTTACTCCCTAATTAGGCAGACAGATATCTGGGAGAAAAAATCAACTGTCTGTTTCACAGGTCCTATCCTCCTTTCAATGGTAAACGCACTTTTTCTTACATATTAAATTCGAGTTTTCATAATGCATTATATAATTTTCAAACTTGCATTATAGTTGATAAACTTTAGCATTATATAACAGGCTTAAAAGTAGTTTTACATTCTATATACTAATGACATTACTAACTTTCCTTGACAACTTTTATACATTGATAGAGTTGTGTACTACACACGACTGGTTGATAGGACATTTCTTGTCATCAAAGCATGGTCAACAGCATTGCTAAGAGCTCGACAGAGAGCAGAGGTTGAACAAGAAATTCAGAGATGGACATGTCGACGAAATGATGGATCCAGTAGCAGTATTTCTTGGAATTGAGGACAAGATTGCAGAGAAGTTGAAGCAGGACAGAGAAAGGGAACAGAAAGATAAAGAAACAAAAAAGAAAGCAATTGAAGAAATGGAACCAGATGACTACACCGATCAAATTATTGACACTGCTAGAGTGATGGCAGAGGCAATGTCAAAATTGATCACTCTGATCACAAAAGCTCCCAACCATGTTCAACAAAATTCCAATTTCAAAATGGCAGTGGAGACTTCCAAAAATCTGATTGGTGTTACATCACCCTCACAACCATCAAGCGAACAGCACTTGGAAGATGAGTGGAACAATCCAGAATGGCTCAAATGCCTTGAGAAGATTATGCAAGCAATTGATGAAAAAGCTCAATTTGACACACCATGTCCCGAACACTTCAACCTCAACATTCGAGCGATGAAAGATTACTACAAAGTAAATCTGGTAAATATTCCAACTATTTAACAATTACTACCATCAGAATTGCATATTTAATAAATAAATCATTTTGTATGTAGGAGGATTTGCCTTTAACACCACAAGAACAAGAAGACAAAAACAGAGAAGGAGGAGAAGACATGCAAGAAGGAGAAGAAGTTGAAAAAGAAGTTGGTTCATCACAAGAAGGAGAAGAAGATGTGCAACAAACCCCCACAAAAATAATCATTAATGTGATTAAGGAAATTGAAACAAACATTACCGAGGAAGATGATGATGAAACAATTGCAAAAATGTATTCATTCTAACTTTTTATAGTATACAAGTCTCCCATGCATTATAAAGCATCCAAATATGCATTATAAAAAATAGAAACAAGCATTATATACATAAAAATAATTTGTTGCCTTTTATGCAGGTTCATAGTTTGAAAGAATGGAGGACGAAGAGCAAGGAGGACAAGCAGCCAGCTCATGGAATGCAAACAAGGACAACAGCTGAAAGAAAGAAATCCACAAGATTGATGTCAGCAGTGTATGAACTTGCACTCAATATCAATGATCCGCTGGAGCAGTTTGAAAAACAAATTTATTATTGGCTCCTAAAATCAACACATCCAACTCAGTAAGTAAAACAAACTATTTTAAAATTTAATAATTTCCTTCAAATATATATAATATTTTGAACAGGGAAGCAACTATATATGATGACTGCACTACACAAGTGATGATATCAGATTTCCTGACTTTTGAGCCTGACAGCTATATAAAAGTTGGTTTGATTGATGCTTGGAGTTCACACCTAAACAAGCATGAAAAATACAGAAAATCAAAGACTCCAGTGAGATTTTTCTTCAGCACATATCCTTGTGTAAGAACTCTTAACTTTCTACTTTTAATAATTTATACAAATATAAATATTTCAAGTACTAACACTCTATAAATACAACAGTCCTACACAGTTGTTGATCCAAACAAAAAATGGACTATTGAAAAGAGAAAGAAGGCGTTCTTTGAAAGGATGCAGGAAGAGCTAGATACCTTGAAAATTTTCCAAATCAGAAATTGTGATTTGGTATGATTTCTATCATAAACTTAATTCTAAACTAAGTAAAGATTGTTTTAATCATAATTTTTCTTTATATCCAGGTGTTTTTTCTCAATTTGTCAATCACTTCACTTCTATGTGATTTGCTTCAACCTCCGAAAAATGAAAGTAGTTCTCATCAACAACTCAAACGCAGTTGATGATGAAGAACTAAAAGTCAAATATGGTTCAATACCAAAAGTGCTTGTAAGTACATAAATCTTCATACTAGTAGTCTAAATGCATATTATCGTGTTTAATGCATAAATTTACACACAAAAATGAATGTTTCTATGATATATAATGAATATTGTTTAGATTAATGAAATTGTCTTATAATGCATTTTCCCTAGCATTATAATGCATGACTTTATGAATAATAATGAATATCTTTGATTCCCAGGTTGATTACTTTTTGGAGTTCTTAATCAATCAGAAACTAACCAACAAATCAAAAGGAGTAAAAGAAGCGCACGTGGAAAGGCTGAAAATGAAATGGAGAAATGAAACGAATAAGCTGGACTGTGGTATCTATGTCATGCGCCACATGGAAACATATATGGGCGAGAATTTAAAAGATTGGAATCCAGCCATCAAGAAGAATGAAAGCAACCAGATTCTATGATGAGCAAGAAGAGATTGATGTGGAAAAATTTGTGGAGAACTATGAGAGGACACCACAAGGGTTGGCAAAAGACTTCTGATGAATTTGGATGAGTGTGGAAGATGACAAAAACAATGATTGTTTTCTAAGTTTGTTTTTGATGAAATGTTTGGAAGTAGGCAAGGTTGCCTGAATTTGGATGAAAACAATGTTTGTTTTTTAAGTTTGTTTTGGATGATTGATGATAGGGATAATGCTTTTAATAGTTTGATATAATGTTATTGATGTTATGCTACTTTAATTTAGGCTTTTCATGATTAATACATTATAATTCATGCACTGTTTTCTATCAATGATCGTCTGTTAAATTAATCTTGTTTATCATGATTATCACTGGTTGTATAATGATTGTGGATATCTTAATTTAAATAACAATATTGAACTATTTCTGGTAAACTTTTTTTATCCTTCAACATATCATGCATTATATCATTCATAAATTTGCATTATAAAATATAAAAACATGCATTATATAAAAACACTACGACTATAATAAGTTAAAAGGAAACGTTTAAATTTCATTATTAAAGATAAAAAGTTGTTGTCATGCATTGTATCATGTATAAATTTGCATTATATATCATTTCAACATGCATTATAAAACGAAACGTGAGAAGAGACAAATCAATTAACGGAATCGACCCAAAAAAATCTTTCCAACAGAATCAACCAAAAATCTTTTAGAATTGGATTTATCAAGTCTTATTCTTCATAACACAAAATATAAAAAAAAATTATACATATCAAAGTAGAAATCAAAATATACATTCTTCGGGTAGTTAGTGCTAAAATCTCAACCACCGAAACTACGGCAATTGAATCTTAAAAACTTGAGCCAAATCTCATTTCTTACAAAAACAAAAAATTACGATCATTTGCTCTATTTGAGTTAAGAGCCCAAACCCTCAAAAACCATTTGAAGACCCAGTATACATCAGTACTTGAGGCGCATGAATTCGAGCATATGAAAAAAGATATTATTTTAAGGTTTTATTTTGAGGGAGATAGAGCCCCTTTATCTACTTTACATCCTTATTCATTGCATTTGCGGTTGAATTAAGAGTTCTTACTCCTAATCAATGTTATAAAAATTATTAGGCGCTAGTCGGACGGCTGAGTGGGGCCTAGCGCCTAAGCGGTCTAGGCGGAGATTAGGCGGGTTCTAGGCGGTTTACCTATTTTTAATTTTTTATATATCTCAAGTAATATATAAAAATCTTACCAACAAATTATATATTTAAAAAATAAGTAAGATTTCAACATTTATATATATATATATATATATATATATGTATATATATCTCAAGTAATATTCTTGCAACAAACATCCACACATTTCAATTTAATTCCAAAATAAAAGCAATGAACAATGAAAAGTATAAATATTCATGCAACAAGCATTCTCACATTTAAAAGGAAAATCCAAAATAAAAGCAAATCATAAACAAAAGTTAAATATTCGTACAACAAACAAACATTCTCACAATTCAAATACAAAAAATAGTTATTATTAAAAAAATAAAATAATGCATTAAACAAGATAAAAATAAAATATAACATTAATATGGCATTGGTACATTTAACTATCAAGAATAAAAATCAATTGTATACGTTACATATTACAAATCACCCACAACTTATAAGAGAAGTATTTGTGTTATTAAAAGTATGATGATAAAATTAGATTCATATTTGAGTTATGAATTAATAATTAAAATAATGCCCCGTAACTGCGGCAGTTGTTTGGGCATGAATTCATTTAAATGTTATAAAAGTGGATTTATATAAAATAATTATTACCTTATAATATATTATTGTAATTTGTAACATTCATTTGAACTAATTCCCAATTAAAGTGAGCAACCAAGGCAAGTATTATTCTCACAGTAGTAAATTTCACCACAGGAGCAAATATTTCATCATAATCAATCCCATCTTTCTGGGTAAATCCCTTAGCAATAAGTCTAGCTTTATATCTTATGGATTTACCATCATTTTTAATCTTATACAGCCACTTACAATCAACCACAGACATATCAGATTCTCTTTTGACAAGCACCCAAGTTTTATTCTCATTTAAACTGTTTATTTCATCTTTCATAGCACTTATCCAAAGTTTTGAACTATGTGATTCAATAGCCTGCTTATAAGTTTTAGGTTCATTACCATCAATTTCTTCAAACACATTACAAGCATGAGCAGTCAAATCATAATCCTCAAACCTTTTATTTACAGAAACAGGGCGCCTAACTCTATCCCTAATTAAGTTATAATCACTCAGATCTTCAAATTCAGACACAACAGAGATATCAGCATGGTTAGGAGCTCCACCTTGAGCATTATCACATTCAATATCATTCACATTATCTTCCCCTTGAATGTTATAATGTCCTGTTTCATTAAGTTGTGTGGATTGCTCCACCTTATTAGAAGTACTATGAGACATAACAGTAGGTACAACATGCATGGCACATGGAAATTCAAGTTCATTAAAAGTAATATCCCTACTTATATTAACTTTGTAATCTTCATTAGTCATATCCCAAACTCTATAACCTTTTACACCCTCTGGATATCCCAGAAATATGCATTTTTTAGCCATAGGTTCTAATTTATCAATTTTCTGATGCACATAAGCAGCACACCCAAACACACGTAGATTAGAAATATCAACATGCTTATTGCAAAATACAGGCTCAGGGCACTTTCCATTTAAGGGAACAGAGGGGGATCTATTAACAAGGTATGCAACAGTCATTACAGCCTCACCCCAAAAGGGTTTATCAAGGCCACTTGTTGCCATCATGCATCTAACCTTTTCTAATAAAGTCCTATTCATTCTCTCAGCAATGCCATTTTGCTGAGGGTTATAGGGAGTAGTTTTATGTCTCTTAGTGCCAAAAGAATCACAGAGATTATCAAGGGAGTTATTACAAAATTCTAAATCATTGTCTGTCCTTAAAGCTTTTATTCTTTTTCCAGTTTGATTTTCAATTAGTGTTTTCCATCTCTTAAAGTGTTCAAACACATCAGATTTATTAGACATTAGGAAGACCCATACTTTTATGGAAAAATCATCAATAATGGACAAAAAATACCTCTTTCCCCCATGTGTGGGTTCACTAGAGGGTCCCCACACATCAGCATGCAAGTACTCTAACACCGAGGAACATTTGGAAACATTATGATGCACAGAAGTAGGAAAAGAGACTCTGTTTTGTTTACCTAAAACACAAAACTCACAGAATGGCATGCTTGTTATCTTATCTCTACCAAAGACACCTTCCATTTTTAATATCTCTAGACCTTTATTACTCATATGTCCTAGCCTTCTATGCCACAAATTTGTTTTATCTTCATTTGCATTATTAACAGAGTTTGCACACAAAATAGGCTCAGCATTGCAGACATATAAGTTGTTTCTTTTAACAGCCTTATTGATAACTAGAGATCCCTGCATAATCATGATGCGGCTAAAAGTTCAATAGAATTAAACTCTCAACCACACAAAGAATAAAATATAAAATCCAGGTTCTTCTCCGTTTCGCCTGCTAGAGTACCGGGATACTACGGCAAAGATCTTATAGCTAGGCAAAATTAATCGTTGAGTAGTTATTTATCAACTAGGCAAGTAATGTAAACCTATGCTAACAATGTAAGACTAACATGAATCAAACAATCAATTGACATTCACTCAATCAATTCCTTACACAATTTGGTAAACCAAAACACACAAGTGCTCAAAATAGGAAGATAGGATGTTGATATGAACTTGGATGCAATC
>JAPKLW010004793.1:0-24599 GCA_026898455.1 Plectranthus barbatus
ACGGTAAGCTTTAAGAAAAGCCTCGAAAGTTGTATGCGCTTCTACTTGCTTGAGCGTAATAAATTTGCAGTCTTTCGGTAGGTGAAGAGTATTGAATGTTGATGGATCCCAGGTATTTATAGACGCGGGATCCCATTCAAATCTCCTAGCCGTTTGGACACATCCGGAAAAGGTCTCTGTCCTCGCATGTCCTTCTGACGGTGGCAGGTATGTTTTTTCGGAAAGTGCCATACTTTTGTCCGCTTTATCTGACATTGATCTCTTTATGTCAGAACGACACTATTCGTCAGTACGAGGAATCGAGACTGGTGTCTTGTAACTGATGGATTTTAAGGTATCCTCAAGTCATACTCTGTCAGTTAATTCCTCATCGAATCTTCTTTTTGTCTTTAAGACTCTGGGAGAGAGAATCTGGAATTCTGCTGGTAACATCCGACTGGTAGATCATTCTGGTGATCTTGTGCTGGCAGTCTCTGCTGGTGACTTGCGCTGGCACAATCTAAGTCTACCAATATGTCTGATGTTAACTCTTGGAATCTCCCATGACTGGTGGCTTCACCGCTGGTGAATAGTGTCAGTGAGAACACGTATTCTGCTGGTAGGATTTGTTAGCCGCCTGCTGGTGAAATCCTTCCCAACTGGTGAACAGTAACCAGTCATTAGCTCTTTCTCATGCTGATGAACAGTGTCAGCATCAGTGTCAGTCGCCTGCTGGTGAAACTTTTCCACTGAAGGCACTTCTCATGCTGGTGAACAAAGTCAGCATGAGTCTTGATCAGCTGCGACTTACAACTCAAAATACCTAAACAGGACTTTACATTTGAGATCTAGAGCTATCTAGAGACAACTGACGCTGGTAGGACTTAGGATTTGATCCACCAAAACTAAGATCTATACAAGTAGCTACTGAGGGAGGGAAACTTAGACAAATTTCCCAACAATTTCCCCCTTTTTGGTGCGATCAAAGCCTAACCAGCGAGCACTCAGCTGATGAGGAGAGTTACAGAAAATTTCAGGGTTTTACAAATAAGCCTATCAGATCTAAACCCATGAGATTACTTCCTCACATCAGCTCTAACTAAAATCTTCCCCCTCAAACTAAGAGGGATATTGCTCGTTTAAAATATGAAAATTGAGATCAGAGCAAAAATAGATTTAAAGAATGTAGACGAGTGCTGGTGCTGATTACACTGGATGTGTAAGTTCAGCTGGTAAGTAAAAACTTAGACAATTGTTGGACAATAAGAGATTGTCATCAACTTGTCAGCAATCATTCCATTAAAGGTGTAGCAATTACAAGTACAGGAGTGATAGCTGACTAGTCTAGCTGATAAGCATTTACTTACAAAAATAGAGAAACTAGACTATGGCTTGGATGATGATCCTGGTGATTGAGTTCTTGCGCTTGTGATAGACCTCAGGATCTCTGTAAGTGCGGCCATGTCTTGTTCTCTCTTCAGCCTTTCCTCAGCAGCAATCCGTCTCTCTTCCTCAGCAAGTCGGGCTCTCTCTGCTTCAGCCAGTGCTCGCACCCTTTCCCCCTCTTGGATCTGCGCCAAAAAGGTGGAGACACCGGCGGTGACGGACTCCAATTGTTGAGCAAATTCAGTTCGGAAAGTGGCCAAGCGTTGATCCATCCTTGCGTCAATAAGTGCAAGAAGATGTGCTGGAGGATGGATCTCAGAGATGGGCTCCGCTGACGCTTCCATGGAGGTGGAAGGCTCCTCCGTTGCGGCTGCAGCCCTGGCTGGCGCTGATTCGGCTGGCTCCTCGGCTGGTGCTGCGGCTTCTGCTGGCTCCACTACTGGCACTGCTGCTGGAGCTGGCTGGACTTGTTCAAAAACGGGTGGGGCTGTGAATTCCACCACTTGCCAGTCCATATGATTAGGGACTAGATCGCCCGAAACAGTAGGAACAGGGGGGACGGCAAGGGTCAGCCACCAACCACGAGAGGGATCCTCCTCTACTAAGTGGTCTACCAGCAGAGCGCTGGCAGCCATGCCGAACAATGCAGCATGGTAGGGAGGGATCCTCGGAAGATCGACCAGTATTCAGATGCGTCTGAGCGCGTAAACCATCTGGTAGCCGCGGCTGGTGATATGGAACTGGAGGAAAGGTAACTTCACCAATTTCGGACGCGGGAGGCCGGAGGTGCCAGTCAGCTTCCGGTAGTCAGCTATCTTCTTCAAACGGCGCTTGATCCGCCTGACGGACAGCTGCTGGGGGTTCTCAGCATCTGTATCCATGAATGCGTGAGCCCACTCCTCCTCCGCTCTCCAGTAACCCAGTCCGAGCCGGGCGTATAGCACAGAGCGCTTTTCCACAGTTAATCGGCGCTCGCACCGGTCAAAAATCTTCCACCGCCGGAACTCCCTAAACAGCTCCGGACTCACTCTCCACAGATATCTGAAATCTGCGATTATCTCATCATCGACGGCACTCTCTACTTCCACCGTGATGTTCTCCGCATATTCATACAATGTGGAATTGTAATATTCCACCGGCTGCAGGGGCAGGCACCAGTCATAAATTCTTGAAGCATAAACGGACTGGTGGGGGAGGCCGCTGGTCGGGATTATGTTGAAGATTGAGAATTCAGGCACCCTGGAATTATAAAATGCCATCTCCCCGCGGTGCTCCCACCGGTGCACCCCTGTCACTTGAGCCTGAAAGTCGTCCTCATCGATCAGGTGGATGTAGTGAATGCTGATCATGTAGGACCTTCTTTCTCGTTGCTCAGCGCGTCCTGGTGCTGATGAGGATGCCGCTGGTCGTCCTGAAGATGTTGAGGCTTCAGATGATTTTGGACGACCGGCATGAGCACGAGCCTCAGCATCAAAATCAGGGAAAAGATCCTTCGGCTCCATCCTCTGCACGGTTGAGCGCTGTACCACTGGTGGTGGCTCTTCATCGTCAATGATGACAACGGGAGGTTTATCAGCAGCCTCTCCACCAGTAGTCACCTCCATCTCGGTGGCCTGCTCCACCTCTACCGCTTTCTCCTCTGCCTCCTCGGATTCAGAACTGACATCCGAGAAGCTCGCCAGTTTTTCCGGGGTGGTCGCCCGCTCCTCTACTCCTCCACTGGCATCCCCATGCGCAGCCAGTGGGATTTCTCCTTTATCACCATCACCTCCACCATCCCCTTGCTCAGGTGGAGGGACGTCAGCAACTTCCTCTTCAGGCTGGTACATATCCACAAGGGATAGTACATCCTCTTCAGCACCCATGACCATCAGGCGCGTGAATGATTCGTCTGAGAGGATCTGGCCTGGAGCTGGTGCTAGTGGCTTTTCACTTGAGGTTTGGGCAACTCCCCATTTGCCTTTAGCCACCTGGCGCACCTGCTCCGCCAGTTGCGCCTGACGTCTAGCCTCATTCTCAGCCTTTACTTTGGCATAGGCTTCATCGCGGGCTGCCAGCTCAGCCTCCCTTCTTCGCTGGTCGGCCAAGGCCTTCAACCTTGCCTGGGCCTGCTTTTTTCTCACAGTGGAGGCTTGTTGCTCCTTCTTGGCCTGCTCCACCAGCTTCTGAGCTCTTGTTTGGACCCTCTTCCTCTTCCGGGTCATCTTCTCGATTGTCTCCTCCTCAGTCAGTCCAAGGACGGACTTCTTGACTGGTATCGAGATCTTCCTGGATGCTGGGTCATAAGCAACAGCTGACTGGGGCTGCTGGGACTGGTGAGTCTTAGGCTTCTTCCTTGATCGGGGCTTGGGAGCTGGCACTGGCGCTAGTTCTTGAGGATGTATGCCAGTTGCCTCAGCCACCGCGTCCTCCATCGAGACAAATAGGGACTCGAGCTCGCGCTTTCTCTTCAGCTCAGCCCTAGCCTCATCAGTCAGTGGGAGAGCCACAGCTGGCACAGCCTCCCCTATCTGTTCTGGCTCCTCCTCAGATATAGATTCAGCTGGATCAACGGCCGTCCTGCCCCTCAGTCGTCGTGGCTTCTTGTAGTCAGGATCAGGAAGCTTCACCTTGGAGACTGGGATGAAGTCTGAGGGGACCAGCCTCTCCCCTTGATCTACGCCCTCACCCATCTCCACCTCCAAGATGTGGCTGATCCTCAGTCCGAATGAGACGGCGTGAGCGAACTTCCCTTCAGTCGGCACGGTGATGTTCCACGCCACATTCTCCAGCAACCGGCCAAAAAAGAATTCGGCCCAATTTCCCTGTACACCATCTACCAGGGCGCACATCACTGAGAACTTGCGCAAGCTAAGCTCGGCGTAGGAGCCGACTTCACATTGTAGCATGCGCACTACAATGTCGCACACCATTTGCCAGTACTCCTCCATCTCGGACTTCTTCATGCCAGTCCGGAAGACGGTGACTTCCTCTTTCTTCCACTCCGCCCATCTCCTCTGGAATTCCTCCGTATCATCCTGATGATACGTGGCTACTTGTTCTCCTTCACTTCTCATCCCAAACATGTTGGCGAGGTATTCGGCATCAATCGTGATCAGATGGCCAAAAACTGAAGTGGTGAACGACTTCCTGTCGTCAGTAATAACCGCCCTAGCATAGAACTCCGCAACCATATGAGGATGGAAAGTGCTGGGGGTCGCCGTGAGGTACGGTCGGAGCTGTTCTCGGTCAATCATCTCCATCAGCTCTTCGCCGAAATGTTTCAGGGCCAATTTCTCATTCAAAATTTTCTCTTTTTGGACCTGAGCAGCCCTTATCTGTGCGTTGGAGAGTTGATGTCGGGTCGGCGGTCTATTCAGCTGAACCAGTCTGGCAAAAGGATGGCTATAATCAATATCCTCTATCTTTACAATGCCAGTATATGTTGGCATATGAGCTTCAGCGAGGGGTAAGTCGAGAGACTCTGAGGATGATGTAGAGGGGTTATCAGCAGGAGGTTGCGAAGAAGACGCCATGACTTCAGAAAATATCAAGGGAAGTTGAAGGAATTTGAACAGATTTAGGGTTCTGAAAATATGAGGGATCGTAAAGGTTAACCCGATGAAGGAGATCGGGTATTTATACTCGGGGCCATGCAAGATTAAACGACCGAGATGAATTCTCAGCAAGTCAGAATCTACGGTCATCAGCAGGCCCGCTTCCCGGTGGTGACGTGCGCGGTCGTGCTGACGGGGGCCACGACGTGGAGCTGACTTGGCGCTCGGTGATTGGTGGCGAACGTGCTTTTGACTGCGCAGTCACTGTGCGCATTAAATGTGGCATTAAATGCCGCATTAAATTCTGAGGTACGCACACGCAAGAGGATTTGAACAATCCCGCCATTTCTGCGACAGCTGGCACGACTCTTGGACTTCAAGAGATCATCAGTTGAGAGCTGGGACTCAACTGGTCATCAGAAGTATACCTGGTCATCAGTGGTATACACCAGTCGCATACTTCCCCCTGCCAGTATGGCCTCCTTACCAGTCTACAACTGATACTTACAACTGGTTCCGGTGTACATGGACAAATTGAGAGCTAGGACTCAATTTTCACCAGTCGTTGAAATGTCACCAGTTGTCTGCTGACAACTTTGAAAGATTGAAAGAATTGAGAGCTTGGACTCAATTCATTCCGCATAATCTTCTCTTCAAGAAATTCCCGTCCTCATCATCACTTGGTATTGGGAGCTGGGACCCAATATTACCTTGACTGATGGCCTATGCTGGCAAGATTCGAAATGAGAGCTGGGACTCATTTCCTTAGCCATTAAGAGATAAGTTCCGCCAGTAGGTACCATCTGTCAGTTGAGAATCATCGCGACTAAGAGCTTGGACTCAGTCGTAATCAGCATCCTCCAGAAGATCAAGAACAGAGTGAGAGCTGGGACTCGTTCTTCCTCATCACTAGGGCTCGCATCAATCTCCATAAGACCGAGTTTGATGCACAACTCCTTGAATCTTGCTTCTGGCAGTGGCTTGGTGAAGATGTCAGCCAGTTGATCTTCAGTTCTGATGTAGTCCACGCTGACATCCTTCTTCTCGACATGATCACGTATGAAGTGATGTCGAATATCTATGTGCTTGGTTCTTGAATGATGAACCGGATTCTTCGTGATGCACATAGCACTGTTGTTGTCGCAATAGATGGGTACACAGCCAGTGTCCACCTCATAGTCTTCCAGTTGTTGCTTGATCCAAATAATTTGAGCACAGCAACTGGCAGCGGCAACATACTCAGCCTCAGTGGTAGATGTAGCAACGGAGTGCTGTTTCTTGCTAAACCAGCTAATTAGCTTGTGTCCTAGAAACTGACACGTACCACTGGTGCTTTTTCGATCTATACGGCATCCAGCAAAATCTGAATCTGAATATCCAATGAGTGTAAGCTCATCATTCCTGGGATACCATATTCCAAGAGATTCAGTCCCCTTCAGATATTTCACTATCCTCTTTGCAGCTTCCATGTGTGACCTTTTCGGATTGGCTTGAAATCTGGCACACACTCCGACTGAGTATGAAATGTCGGGTCTGCTGGCAGTGAGATAGAGAAGTGATCCAATGATACCTCTGTAAATGGTAGGATCAACTGATTCCCCTTGTTCATCGAGAAATATCTGACAACTGGTGCTCATCGGTATCCTTAGGGACTTAGTTTTCTCTGGACAATATTTCTGAATTAAATCCTTGGTATACTTCCGCTGATTAATGAAAATACCATCAGCTGACTGCTGGACCTGGAGTCCTAGGAAGTATGTCAATTTGCCCATCATACTCATCTGAAATGAGTTTTGTATCAGTTGAGAAAACTTTTCGCAGAGAGATATATTCCTTGATCCGAATATGATGTCATCGACATATATTTGCACCATCAGCATGTCACCACCATCCTTGAGAAGGAAGAGAGTCCTATCGATCTTCCCTTTCCGAAATCCATTACTGGTTAGGAATTGTGATAGCGTTTCGTACCAAGCCCTGGGCGCCTGCTTCAATCCATACAGGGCCTTTCTCAGCTTGTACACTTTGGTGCCTATCTCAAAGCCTGGAGGTTGCTCGACATATACCTCCTCCTTTAGTTCGCCATTCAAAAAGGCGCTCTTCACATCCATCTAAAATACCGTGAAGCCGTGATACGCTGCATACGCAAGGAACAGCCGTATCGCCTCCATTCTTGCAACTGGTGCGAAGGTCTCGTCGAAGTTGATGCCTTCACATTGCCTGTAACCTTTGGCGACTAAACGAGCTTTGTTTCTGACCACGGTGCCATTCTCATCTCGCTTGTTCTTGAAAACCCACTTGGTGCCAATCACTGACTGATGTGATGGTCTCTCCACCAAGTCCCAAACATTGTTGCGAGTGAATTCAGCAAGCTCTTCTTGCATGGCATTAATCCAATCAGCAGATTCTAGTGCAACTCCTATGGAAGTAGGTTCCATTTGAGAAATAAAGCAACTTAGGAGCGCACTGCCGTGGCGAGTCTGGACTGAACTTTCCGGATCACCGAGAATAGCATCGGATGGGTGATCCCTCAGCCATTTGGGAGGACCAGCGACTGCTGGTGCCGGCTGTGAAATAGGTTCATCTGTCCTGATGACTGGTGCTTCCATATTTTCACCAGTCGGAGCTGGAACTGCAACTGGTGGTTGACCTTCACCAGTCGGAACTGGAATTTCAACTGGTGGTTGACCACCAGTCGGAACTTCTTCATCAGCTTCACTGTCTGACTGGCTTCCTGAACCTTCACCAACGATGTCAGTAGTAGTTGGTACCTCCATTCCAGCTGGTTCATCATTGTCTTCTGGCTCAAAGATTCCAGTCGGAATTCCCCCTTGATTGTTGCTAGATCCACTCAGGGAGATTGAGTGTAAGGTCTCAGCAAGGTCATTTGCATCACCGACCTTCTCGGTTTGCTGATGGGCAACAGAGTGAACTGGTTGTGAAGATGATCCAGTCATAGGTCTAGTCGAACCAGTTGGTTGAGTATCGGAAGAATTCCTGCCCAACTGATCAACGACATCATTGACCTCAGGAACATCTTCAGCCAGTTGTCGTAAGGTCCTGCGCACTAAAGTAGCTTCATCAAAAACAACATTGCATGTTATTTCCACAAGTTTGGTGGTCTTGTTAAATACTCTATAGCCCTTGTGAGAGGGTTGTCCATATCCGACAAAAACACCCTCATCAGCCTTAGGCGAAAAAGCATTTAACTTTGACTTGCCATTATTATGGATATAACATGGTGAACCGAAAGCACGGAGATGAGCTATAGAAGGCTTACGACCATAATATACTTCGTAGGGAGTTTTCTGGAGTCTGTCGTTGATCCCGCTTCTATTCTGAGTGTAGCAGGCCGTCACCAACGCTTCTCCCCAGAAACTCTGTCCTAAGCCGGACTCTGCCAGCATGGACCGGACCGCCTCTTTCAGCGTCCTGTTCCTACGTTCTGCCAGTCCATTTTGCTGCGGTTGCCTTGGTGTAGATCTTTCATGTTTGATACCAGCTTCCGCGCAAAAATCCATCAGCAGACTGTTGCAGAATTCAATCCCATTGTCCGAACGAATCCGCTTCACCACAGCTTCTCTCTGTTTCTGAGCTTGGATGATCAACTCTGGAAGAATGATCTTCACCTCATCCTTGGTTCTGAGAAGCTTTACCCACGTGTAGCGCGAGTAGTCATCGACTACCACCAGCGAATATCGTCGTCCTCCAATGGTTTGAGGTGCTACTGGTCCAAAAAGATCCATATGTAGCAGTTCGAGTACCTGACTGGTACTGGGGCAGACTGGCGACTGGTTCTTGAAGGACTTCTTAGTTTGTTTGCCTTGCTGGCAAGCCTTGCAAATTCCTTCCTTCTTGAACCCGCCCTTGGGAAGACCATCTACAAGATCATGCTTAGTCAGATAGTTAATAGTTTTGAAATTCAGATGACTTAACCTTTTGTGCCACAGCCAGTTTGTTTCCATGGAACTGGTGGCCACGAAGCATGAGTCAGTCTTCCCGCTATGCCAGTCGACGACATAAAGTCCTCCTTTGCGAACACCTCTCAGCTTGGTCTCGCCAGATTCCTTGTCTTTGATCTGGCATTCTGATTTCTCAAAGGTAACTGTGTACCCGTAGTCGCACAGCTGACTGATGCTCAGGAGGTTGTGCTTGAGGTTGGTGACAAGGGATACATTTATGATTCTGACATCGTCCTTCTTGATGCAGCCCTTGCTGATAACTCTGCCCTTTGAGTTATCACCGAATATGACTGGAGGTCCTTTGACCTTGGTAAGATCTGAAAATAGAAATTCTTCACCAGTCATGTGAGCGGAGCAACCACTGTCTATGATCCACTCGCTCGATCTATGAAGCTGTGTTGCATGATCCTGTACCTGCAAGAAAGAAATGAGATTCATTTAGGTCCCCGATCTTCTGCGGGTCCTGCAGGGTTAGATCGCTGGATAATTCCTTTCGGAATCCAGACTTGGGTGATTTTCAGCTTGGTTGCTGACATCATTAACAGCCTTTCCCTTCCTTTTGAAATAATGAATGCGTTTGATTTGGGAAGGTGAGGTTGTGTGTGTATCTCCTTTGGAAGTACGCTTCCGCTGGGAGCTTCGGAAATGCTTTTCCGGTACATTGTGTTGCCTTGGTGGTCCCTGAGGACGTGGACCACCATGGTTAGCATTCATAGCCCTTTGTGAAAACTTTTGATTGGGCTCGTGCCTCCGATAGGTATTCCTCCTATCAGGTGTTGTCCTTCTCTCAGAATTTCTCTGAGATTGGGACCCCTTGTAAGTATGCTGGTGACTGGCATACTTAAGAGGTTGTGCGTGGAATCCCTTGACAGCTGGTGCTGGCTGTCGGATCCCACTGGCAGCTGACGCTGACTTCCTTGCCTTAGAATATTTCGGCTTAGTCTGCGTCCTTGGGTGTGCTGGCGTCCTGTCAGCAGAGGATCTTGCCAGTTGAGGATTTTGTCGTGATGACTCACCTATGTATCTGGACTTATGGTTCCTATGCTGATTACCCATTCGGGACTGACTGGTATTACCAGCTGGTGCTGATGCACTTACCAGTTTGCCCTTACCCTTACCAGTAGTGATTTGTTCGGGCTGGTTTATGCTCAAATCCTTTGTAAATCCCAACCCGGACTTATCAGAAGGCTTTCTCCAATGACTTAGAGCTGCTTCCAAGTCTTTTGAGCCTTTATTTAGAAAATTTATTCTATTTTCTTGCTCCAGAACGAGATTGTGAAAATTATCTCGCTCAGTTTTTGCAATTTGAAAATCTTGGAGCAACTCAAAGTGAGTCTTTTTCAAAGTGGCTAGCTCTTCACTGATTGACCTCGATTTTTCAATCTCCTTGGTCAAAACAGAAATTTGATCTTTCAGCGAAGCATTTTCGCCAGCCAAGACATTCTTTATTTCATAAAATTTTAAAAATTCTTGTTGAAGAATGTCTATTGTGACAGCTTCTGGGTCGGAGCAACGCGACTCAGAATCGTCTAAAATGTGAGAAGGCATGATATGCATTGGGGGAGCTGATGATTGTACCTGATCATCAGCTGCAAGTGCCTCTTCACTGTCAGCACTTCCTTTAGCTGATTCTTCTCCGAAGGCTGCCATAAGTGCCAGTAGAGCTTCCTCTTCTGACTCTTCATCTGACTCATACTCTCCGTCGTCATGGTCAGGAATGTCAGGAACTTCTGTCCTGGTCAGCATGGCCTTGGCAACGGCTTTCGATGCACGCTCTTCGAAGAGCTTCTTCAGCCTTTCTCGCTCATCTTTATCCACCTGTGGACATTCAAATTTAAGATGATCAGGGGATTGGCATTGATAGCAAGCACGGGGAGCTCTCTTGATGAATTTTCCGTCAGTTGAGCTTAGAGATACTCCCTGTTTCGTCTTGGCTTTCTCCAGGAGAACGGCCAGTCTCTTCATCTGTTGCTCAAGGTCAGCGATAGAGCTCTCGCTGCCTTTTGAGTTAGATCCCGATGTGGCTGGGATCTCTTTCTTCTGGTTGTGCTGGGCAGCAGGTCTGTCAGCATGGAAGGGCTTCTTGGTCTTCCATTTGAAGTCCTTCTTGACGAAGTAAGCTTCGTCTTGAGCTTTGATGCTGGGGGATCCCATGTTCCGGATGGCCTCATTCTTGTTTACCATCTGGATATCCCACTCGTGTGCCTGCAATTGAGCAAATAACTCCTTGGGAGTCATCTTGGACAGGTCCTTCTCCTTCAGAGCTGTGGTCTTCACGAACCAGTCCTCCTTGGGCATCTTGGACAGGATCTTGGCATTAAGATCTTCATTTGAGCACTTCCTGTCCAGTGACTTTAGCTCGCTGACGATGGCGTTGAATCTCGCCTCCATCTCCTTGATGGTTTCTCCAGGCAGCATCTGGAAGGACTCGTACTTGTCCACTGCAACCTGCAATTTGTTGCGTTTCATTTGATCAGTTTCTTGACATAGACTATCAAGGTAATCCCATACTCCCTTGGCATTGTCAAACTGGAGGGCTTCCTCCATCAGTGACTCTGGAAGAGAAGCCAGGATCAACTCGTGAGCAATGGAATCCAACTGATTCCGCTTCCTGTCCTCGGCGTTCCATTCGTCTTGAGGCTTTGGGATCACAGCAGCTGGACGATCTCCTAGCTGGTGCTGTATCTTGGTGATCTCGATTGGCCCTTTCTCCAGCACATCTTTCATTTCCGGATGGATGCTCTTCAGAGAAATGAGTGACCTCTTTCGCCATGTTGCATGCTTCTCAGGCTTGTAGTCGAGTAGCTTCGGAGTATTCATCTTCGTGTACCTGAGCTAATCAACAGACAAACAAAGGAGTGCAAGGAAACGTGGATCTCGGTCCTAAGCGACTCAGAAACAATCGGTCTATAAGAACCGACTGCTCTGATACCACTTGTTGGTCCCGGTTTTTCAGAGTATAATAGATACGCAGCGGAAATTAAGTTAATTGTTTTCTTGCACTCACTACTGGCTCACTCAGCTGACAACTGGTAACTGGTACCTGTCAGCTGGTTCTCGTAAGTAGTTACACAACTGACAACTGATGAGTCAGTTGGTACTGGTGCTGTTTGCTAGATACACAGCTGACAACTGAGAAGTGTCAGCTGGTGATTCAAGACTTAGAAAAATTTAGGCCTTGTTTACACAGTTATCAGTTTTCAGAGTATACACCAGCACTTGGGTGCTGGGTTTAAAATAAGAATGTAATGCAGAAAACTGATAAAGACAAAGGATTTATAGTGGTTCGATCAACTGATCGACGTCCACTCTCCAGTCGTAGCACTGGAAATTCACTAAGAGTAATCAGGTACAAGAGTCCTACGATCTATCTCTAGCTGGTGAATGCCTCGTCCACCAGTTCACTAGATCAACCGCTCCCGGCCTTGTTTCCTTCTTCAACTCTGATCAGCTGGTGGAGTGCGAGCACGTCACTTCAACCTCCACAGCTTCACTGGGTGTTTAGTTCTCCCAAGAACGTATCTTCTCAATACGGCAAACTGCCCGTTATAACTCAAGTGCTGGCTGGCACAAGAGCTGCTGTGAACTTCCTCGGAAGAGAAAGAACACCAAGGAGATCAGTAACTTACAAGCTGGAAGCTTGAAGTCTCGTGTTTGAATAAATCAACAAACGGTAAGCTTTAAGAAAAGCCTCGAAAGTTGTATGCGCTTCTACTTGCTTGAGCGTAATAAATTTGCAGTCTTTCGGTAGGTGAAGAGTATTGAATGTTGATGGATCCCAGGTATTTATAGACGCGGGATCCCATTCAAATCTCCTAGCCGTTTGGACACATCCGGAAAAGGTCTCTGTCCTCGCATGTCCTTCTGACGGTGGCAGGTATGTTTTTTCGGAAAGTGCCATACTTTTGTCCGCTTTATCTGACATTGATCTCTTTATGTCAGAACGACACTATTCGTCAGTACGAGGAATCGAGACTGGTGTCTTGTAACTGATGGATTTTAAGGTATCCTCAAGTCATACTCTGTCAGTTAATTCCTCATCGAATCTTCTTTTTGTCTTTAAGACTCTGGGAGAGAGAATCTGGAATTCTGCTGGTAACATCCGACTGGTAGATCATTCTGGTGATCTTGTGCTGGCAGTCTCTGCTGGTGACTTGCGCTGGCACAATCTAAGTCTACCAATATGTCTGATGTTAACTCTTGGAATCTCCCATGACTGGTGGCTTCACCGCTGGTGAATAGTGTCAGTGAGAACACGTATTCTGCTGGTAGGATTTGTTAGCCGCCTGCTGGTGAAATCCTTCCCAACTGGTGAACAGTAACCAGTCATTAGCTCTTTCTCATGCTGATGAACAGTGTCAGCATCAGTGTCAGTCGCCTGCTGGTGAAACTTTTCCACTGAAGGCACTTCTCATGCTGGTGAACAAAGTCAGCATGAGTCTTGATCAGCTGCGACTTACAACTCAAAATACCTAAACAGGACTTTACATTTGAGATCTAGAGCTATCTAGAGACAACTGACGCTGGTAGGACTTAGGATTTGATCCACCAAAACTAAGATCTATACAAGTAGCTACTGAGGGAGGGAAACTTAGACAAATTTCCCAACAATTTCCCCCTTTTTGGTGCGATCAAAGCCTAACCAGCGAGCACTCAGCTGATGAGGAGAGTTACAGAAAATTTCAGGGTTTTACAAATAAGCCTATCAGATCTAAACCCATGAGATTACTTCCTCACATCAGCTCTAACTAAAATCTTCCCCCTCAAACTAAGAGGGATATTGCTCGTTTAAAATATGAAAATTGAGATCAGAGCAAAAATAGATTTAAAGAATGTAGACGAGTGCTGGTGCTGATTACACTGGATGTGTAAGTTCAGCTGGTAAGTAAAAACTTAGACAATTGTTGGACAATAAGAGATTGTCATCAACTTGTCAGCAATCATTCCATTAAAGGTGTAGCAATTACAAGTACAGGAGTGATAGCTGACTAGTCTAGCTGATAAGCATTTACTTACAAAAATAGAGAAACTAGACTATGGCTTGGATGATGATCCTGGTGATTGAGTTCTTGCGCTTGTGATAGACCTCAGGATCTCTGTAAGTGCGGCCATGTCTTGTTCTCTCTTCAGCCTTTCCTCAGCAGCAATCCGTCTCTCTTCCTCAGCAAGTCGGGCTCTCTCTGCTTCAGCCAGTGCTCGCACCCTTTCCCCCTCTTGGATCTGCGCCAAAAAGGTGGAGACACCGGCGGTGACGGACTCCAATTGTTGAGCAAATTCAGTTCGGAAAGTGGCCAAGCGTTGATCCATCCTTGCGTCAATAAGTGCAAGAAGATGTGCTGGAGGATGGATCTCAGAGATGGGCTCCGCTGACGCTTCCATGGAGGTGGAAGGCTCCTCCGTTGCGGCTGCAGCCCTGGCTGGCGCTGATTCGGCTGGCTCCTCGGCTGGTGCTGCGGCTTCTGCTGGCTCCACTACTGGCACTGCTGCTGGAGCTGGCTGGACTTGTTCAAAAACGGGTGGGGCTGTGAATTCCACCACTTGCCAGTCCATATGATTAGGGACTAGATCGCCCGAAACAGTAGGAACAGGGGGGACGGCAAGGGTCAGCCACCAACCACGAGAGGGATCCTCCTCTACTAAGTGGTCTACCAGCAGAGCGCTGGCAGCCATGCCGAACAATGCAGCATGGTAGGGAGGGATCCTCGGAAGATCGACCAGTATTCAGATGCGTCTGAGCGCGTAAACCATCTGGTAGCCGCGGCTGGTGATATGGAACTGGAGGAAAGGTAACTTCACCAATTTCGGACGCGGGAGGCCGGAGGTGCCAGTCAGCTTCCGGTAGTCAGCTATCTTCTTCAAACGGCGCTTGATCCGCCTGACGGACAGCTGCTGGGGGTTCTCAGCATCTGTATCCATGAATGCGTGAGCCCACTCCTCCTCCGCTCTCCAGTAACCCAGTCCGAGCCGGGCGTATAGCACAGAGCGCTTTTCCACAGTTAATCGGCGCTCGCACCGGTCAAAAATCTTCCACCGCCGGAACTCCCTAAACAGCTCCGGACTCACTCTCCACAGATATCTGAAATCTGCGATTATCTCATCATCGACGGCACTCTCTACTTCCACCGTGATGTTCTCCGCATATTCATACAATGTGGAATTGTAATATTCCACCGGCTGCAGGGGCAGGCACCAGTCATAAATTCTTGAAGCATAAACGGACTGGTGGGGGAGGCCGCTGGTCGGGATTATGTTGAAGATTGAGAATTCAGGCACCCTGGAATTATAAAATGCCATCTCCCCGCGGTGCTCCCACCGGTGCACCCCTGTCACTTGAGCCTGAAAGTCGTCCTCATCGATCAGGTGGATGTAGTGAATGCTGATCATGTAGGACCTTCTTTCTCGTTGCTCAGCGCGTCCTGGTGCTGATGAGGATGCCGCTGGTCGTCCTGAAGATGTTGAGGCTTCAGATGATTTTGGACGACCGGCATGAGCACGAGCCTCAGCATCAAAATCAGGGAAAAGATCCTTCGGCTCCATCCTCTGCACGGTTGAGCGCTGTACCACTGGTGGTGGCTCTTCATCGTCAATGATGACAACGGGAGGTTTATCAGCAGCCTCTCCACCAGTAGTCACCTCCATCTCGGTGGCCTGCTCCACCTCTACCGCTTTCTCCTCTGCCTCCTCGGATTCAGAACTGACATCCGAGAAGCTCGCCAGTTTTTCCGGGGTGGTCGCCCGCTCCTCTACTCCTCCACTGGCATCCCCATGCGCAGCCAGTGGGATTTCTCCTTTATCACCATCACCTCCACCATCCCCTTGCTCAGGTGGAGGGACGTCAGCAACTTCCTCTTCAGGCTGGTACATATCCACAAGGGATAGTACATCCTCTTCAGCACCCATGACCATCAGGCGCGTGAATGATTCGTCTGAGAGGATCTGGCCTGGAGCTGGTGCTAGTGGCTTTTCACTTGAGGTTTGGGCAACTCCCCATTTGCCTTTAGCCACCTGGCGCACCTGCTCCGCCAGTTGCGCCTGACGTCTAGCCTCATTCTCAGCCTTTACTTTGGCATAGGCTTCATCGCGGGCTGCCAGCTCAGCCTCCCTTCTTCGCTGGTCGGCCAAGGCCTTCAACCTTGCCTGGGCCTGCTTTTTTCTCACAGTGGAGGCTTGTTGCTCCTTCTTGGCCTGCTCCACCAGCTTCTGAGCTCTTGTTTGGACCCTCTTCCTCTTCCGGGTCATCTTCTCGATTGTCTCCTCCTCAGTCAGTCCAAGGACGGACTTCTTGACTGGTATCGAGATCTTCCTGGATGCTGGGTCATAAGCAACAGCTGACTGGGGCTGCTGGGACTGGTGAGTCTTAGGCTTCTTCCTTGATCGGGGCTTGGGAGCTGGCACTGGCGCTAGTTCTTGAGGATGTATGCCAGTTGCCTCAGCCACCGCGTCCTCCATCGAGACAAATAGGGACTCGAGCTCGCGCTTTCTCTTCAGCTCAGCCCTAGCCTCATCAGTCAGTGGGAGAGCCACAGCTGGCACAGCCTCCCCTATCTGTTCTGGCTCCTCCTCAGATATAGATTCAGCTGGATCAACGGCCGTCCTGCCCCTCAGTCGTCGTGGCTTCTTGTAGTCAGGATCAGGAAGCTTCACCTTGGAGACTGGGATGAAGTCTGAGGGGACCAGCCTCTCCCCTTGATCTACGCCCTCACCCATCTCCACCTCCAAGATGTGGCTGATCCTCAGTCCGAATGAGACGGCGTGAGCGAACTTCCCTTCAGTCGGCACGGTGATGTTCCACGCCACATTCTCCAGCAACCGGCCAAAAAAGAATTCGGCCCAATTTCCCTGTACACCATCTACCAGGGCGCACATCACTGAGAACTTGCGCAAGCTAAGCTCGGCGTAGGAGCCGACTTCACATTGTAGCATGCGCACTACAATGTCGCACACCATTTGCCAGTACTCCTCCATCTCGGACTTCTTCATGCCAGTCCGGAAGACGGTGACTTCCTCTTTCTTCCACTCCGCCCATCTCCTCTGGAATTCCTCCGTATCATCCTGATGATACGTGGCTACTTGTTCTCCTTCACTTCTCATCCCAAACATGTTGGCGAGGTATTCGGCATCAATCGTGATCAGATGGCCAAAAACTGAAGTGGTGAACGACTTCCTGTCGTCAGTAATAACCGCCCTAGCATAGAACTCCGCAACCATATGAGGATGGAAAGTGCTGGGGGTCGCCGTGAGGTACGGTCGGAGCTGTTCTCGGTCAATCATCTCCATCAGCTCTTCGCCGAAATGTTTCAGGGCCAATTTCTCATTCAAAATTTTCTCTTTTTGGACCTGAGCAGCCCTTATCTGTGCGTTGGAGAGTTGATGTCGGGTCGGCGGTCTATTCAGCTGAACCAGTCTGGCAAAAGGATGGCTATAATCAATATCCTCTATCTTTACAATGCCAGTATATGTTGGCATATGAGCTTCAGCGAGGGGTAAGTCGAGAGACTCTGAGGATGATGTAGAGGGGTTATCAGCAGGAGGTTGCGAAGAAGACGCCATGACTTCAGAAAATATCAAGGGAAGTTGAAGGAATTTGAACAGATTTAGGGTTCTGAAAATATGAGGGATCGTAAAGGTTAACCCGATGAAGGAGATCGGGTATTTATACTCGGGGCCATGCAAGATTAAACGACCGAGATGAATTCTCAGCAAGTCAGAATCTACGGTCATCAGCAGGCCCGCTTCCCGGTGGTGACGTGCGCGGTCGTGCTGACGGGGGCCACGACGTGGAGCTGACTTGGCGCTCGGTGATTGGTGGCGAACGTGCTTTTGACTGCGCAGTCACTGTGCGCATTAAATGTGGCATTAAATGCCGCATTAAATTCTGAGGTACGCACACGCAAGAGGATTTGAACAATCCCGCCATTTCTGCGACAGCTGGCACGACTCTTGGACTTCAAGAGATCATCAGTTGAGAGCTGGGACTCAACTGGTCATCAGAAGTATACCTGGTCATCAGTGGTATACACCAGTCGCATACTTCCCCCTGCCAGTATGGCCTCCTTACCAGTCTACAACTGATACTTACAACTGGTTCCGGTGTACATGGACAAATTGAGAGCTAGGACTCAATTTTCACCAGTCGTTGAAATGTCACCAGTTGTCTGCTGACAACTTTGAAAGATTGAAAGAATTGAGAGCTTGGACTCAATTCATTCCGCATAATCTTCTCTTCAAGAAATTCCCGTCCTCATCATCACTTGGTATTGGGAGCTGGGACCCAATATTACCTTGACTGATGGCCTATGCTGGCAAGATTCGAAATGAGAGCTGGGACTCATTTCCTTAGCCATTAAGAGATAAGTTCCGCCAGTAGGTACCATCTGTCAGTTGAGAATCATCGCGACTAAGAGCTTGGACTCAGTCGTAATCAGCATCCTCCAGAAGATCAAGAACAGAGTGAGAGCTGGGACTCGTTCTTCCTCATCACTAGGGCTCGCATCAATCTCCATAAGACCGAGTTTGATGCACAACTCCTTGAATCTTGCTTCTGGCAGTGGCTTGGTGAAGATGTCAGCCAGTTGATCTTCAGTTCTGATGTAGTCCACGCTGACATCCTTCTTCTCGACATGATCACGTATGAAGTGATGTCGAATATCTATGTGCTTGGTTCTTGAATGATGAACCGGATTCTTCGTGATGCACATAGCACTGTTGTTGTCGCAATAGATGGGTACACAGCCAGTGTCCACCTCATAGTCTTCCAGTTGTTGCTTGATCCAAATAATTTGAGCACAGCAACTGGCAGCGGCAACATACTCAGCCTCAGTGGTAGATGTAGCAACGGAGTGCTGTTTCTTGCTAAACCAGCTAATTAGCTTGTGTCCTAGAAACTGACACGTACCACTGGTGCTTTTTCGATCTATACGGCATCCAGCAAAATCTGAATCTGAATATCCAATGAGTGTAAGCTCATCATTCCTGGGATACCATATTCCAAGAGATTCAGTCCCCTTCAGATATTTCACTATCCTCTTTGCAGCTTCCATGTGTGACCTTTTCGGATTGGCTTGAAATCTGGCACACACTCCGACTGAGTATGAAATGTCGGGTCTGCTGGCAGTGAGATAGAGAAGTGATCCAATGATACCTCTGTAAATGGTAGGATCAACTGATTCCCCTTGTTCATCGAGAAATATCTGACAACTGGTGCTCATCGGTATCCTTAGGGACTTAGTTTTCTCTGGACAATATTTCTGAATTAAATCCTTGGTATACTTCCGCTGATTAATGAAAATACCATCAGCTGACTGCTGGACCTGGAGTCCTAGGAAGTATGTCAATTTGCCCATCATACTCATCTGAAATGAGTTTTGTATCAGTTGAGAAAACTTTTCGCAGAGAGATATATTCCTTGATCCGAATATGATGTCATCGACATATATTTGCACCATCAGCATGTCACCACCATCCTTGAGAAGGAAGAGAGTCCTATCGATCTTCCCTTTCCGAAATCCATTACTGGTTAGGAATTGTGATAGCGTTTCGTACCAAGCCCTGGGCGCCTGCTTCAATCCATACAGGGCCTTTCTCAGCTTGTACACTTTGGTGCCTATCTCAAAGCCTGGAGGTTGCTCGACATATACCTCCTCCTTTAGTTCGCCATTCAAAAAGGCGCTCTTCACATCCATCTAAAATACCGTGAAGCCGTGATACGCTGCATACGCAAGGAACAGCCGTATCGCCTCCATTCTTGCAACTGGTGCGAAGGTCTCGTCGAAGTTGATGCCTTCACATTGCCTGTAACCTTTGGCGACTAAACGAGCTTTGTTTCTGACCACGGTGCCATTCTCATCTCGCTTGTTCTTGAAAACCCACTTGGTGCCAATCACTGACTGATGTGATGGTCTCTCCACCAAGTCCCAAACATTGTTGCGAGTGAATTCAGCAAGCTCTTCTTGCATGGCATTAATCCAATCAGCAGATTCTAGTGCAACTCCTATGGAAGTAGGTTCCATTTGAGAAATAAAGCAACTTAGGAGCGCACTGCCGTGGCGAGTCTGGACTGAACTTTCCGGATCACCGAGAATAGCATCGGATGGGTGATCCCTCAGCCATTTGGGAGGACCAGCGACTGCTGGTGCCGGCTGTGAAATAGGTTCATCTGTCCTGATGACTGGTGCTTCCATATTTTCACCAGTCGGAGCTGGAACTGCAACTGGTGGTTGACCTTCACCAGTCGGAACTGGAATTTCAACTGGTGGTTGACCACCAGTCGGAACTTCTTCATCAGCTTCACTGTCTGACTGGCTTCCTGAACCTTCACCAACGATGTCAGTAGTAGTTGGTACCTCCATTCCAGCTGGTTCATCATTGTCTTCTGGCTCAAAGATTCCAGTCGGAATTCCCCCTTGATTGTTGCTAGATCCACTCAGGGAGATTGAGTGTAAGGTCTCAGCAAGGTCATTTGCATCACCGACCTTCTCGGTTTGCTGATGGGCAACAGAGTGAACTGGTTGTGAAGATGATCCAGTCATAGGTCTAGTCGAACCAGTTGGTTGAGTATCGGAAGAATTCCTGCCCAACTGATCAACGACATCATTGACCTCAGGAACATCTTCAGCCAGTTGTCGTAAGGTCCTGCGCACTAAAGTAGCTTCATCAAAAACAACATTGCATGTTATTTCCACAAGTTTGGTGGTCTTGTTAAATACTCTATAGCCCTTGTGAGAGGGTTGTCCATATCCGACAAAAACACCCTCATCAGCCTTAGGCGAAAAAGCATTTAACTTTGACTTGCCATTATTATGGATATAACATGGTGAACCGAAAGCACGGAGATGAGCTATAGAAGGCTTACGACCATAATATACTTCGTAGGGAGTTTTCTGGAGTCTGTCGTTGATCCCGCTTCTATTCTGAGTGTAGCAGGCCGTCACCAACGCTTCTCCCCAGAAACTCTGTCCTAAGCCGGACTCTGCCAGCATGGACCGGACCGCCTCTTTCAGCGTCCTGTTCCTACGTTCTGCCAGTCCATTTTGCTGCGGTTGCCTTGGTGTAGATCTTTCATGTTTGATACCAGCTTCCGCGCAAAAATCCATCAGCAGACTGTTGCAGAATTCAATCCCATTGTCCGAACGAATCCGCTTCACCACAGCTTCTCTCTGTTTCTGAGCTTGGATGATCAACTCTGGAAGAATGATCTTCACCTCATCCTTGGTTCTGAGAAGCTTTACCCACGTGTAGCGCGAGTAGTCATCGACTACCACCAGCGAATATCGTCGTCCTCCAATGGTTTGAGGTGCTACTGGTCCAAAAAGATCCATATGTAGCAGTTCGAGTACCTGACTGGTACTGGGGCAGACTGGCGACTGGTTCTTGAAGGACTTCTTAGTTTGTTTGCCTTGCTGGCAAGCCTTGCAAATTCCTTCCTTCTTGAACCCGCCCTTGGGAAGACCATCTACAAGATCATGCTTAGTCAGATAGTTAATAGTTTTGAAATTCAGATGACTTAACCTTTTGTGCCACAGCCAGTTTGTTTCCATGGAACTGGTGGCCACGAAGCATGAGTCAGTCTTCCCGCTATGCCAGTCGACGACATAAAGTCCTCCTTTGCGAACACCTCTCAGCTTGGTCTCGCCAGATTCCTTGTCTTTGATCTGGCATTCTGATTTCTCAAAGGTAACTGTGTACCCGTAGTCGCACAGCTGACTGATGCTCAGGAGGTTGTGCTTGAGGTTGGTGACAAGGGATACATTTATGATTCTGACATCGTCCTTCTTGATGCAGCCCTTGCTGATAACTCTGCCCTTTGAGTTATCACCGAATATGACTGGAGGTCCTTTGACCTTGGTAAGATCTGAAAATAGAAATTCTTCACCAGTCATGTGAGCGGAGCAACCACTGTCTATGATCCACTCGCTCGATCTATGAAGCTGTGTTGCATGATCCTGTACCTGCAAGAAAGAAATGAGATTCATTTAGGTCCCCGATCTTCTGCGGGTCCTGCAGGGTTAGATCGCTGGATAATTCCTTTCGGAATCCAGACTTGGGTGATTTTCAGCTTGGTTGCTGACATCATTAACAGCCTTTCCCTTCCTTTTGAAATAATGAATGCGTTTGATTTGGGAAGGTGAGGTTGTGTGTGTATCTCCTTTGGAAGTACGCTTCCGCTGGGAGCTTCGGAAATGCTTTTCCGGTACATTGTGTTGCCTTGGTGGTCCCTGAGGACGTGGACCACCATGGTTAGCATTCATAGCCCTTTGTGAAAACTTTTGATTGGGCTCGTGCCTCCGATAGGTATTCCTCCTATCAGGTGTTGTCCTTCTCTCAGAATTTCTCTGAGATTGGGACCCCTTGTAAGTATGCTGGTGACTGGCATACTTAAGAGGTTGTGCGTGGAATCCCTTGACAGCTGGTGCTGGCTGTCGGATCCCACTGGCAGCTGACGCTGACTTCCTTGCCTTAGAATATTTCGGCTTAGTCTGCGTCCTTGGGTGTGCTGGCGTCCTGTCAGCAGAGGATCTTGCCAGTTGAGGATTTTGTCGTGATGACTCACCTATGTATCTGGACTTATGGTTCCTATGCTGATTACCCATTCGGGACTGACTGGTATTACCAGCTGGTGCTGATGCACTTACCAGTTTGCCCTTACCCTTACCAGTAGTGATTTGTTCGGGCTGGTTTATGCTCAAATCCTTTGTAAATCCCAACCCGGACTTATCAGAAGGCTTTCTCCAATGACTTAGAGCTGCTTCCAAGTCTTTTGAGCCTTTATTTAGAAAATTTATTCTATTTTCTTGCTCCAGAACGAGATTGTGAAAATTATCTCGCTCAGTTTTTGCAATTTGAAAATCTTGGAGCAACTCAAAGTGAGTCTTTTTCAAAGTGGCTAGCTCTTCACTGATTGACCTCGATTTTTCAATCTCCTTGGTCAAAACAGAAATTTGATCTTTCAGCGAAGCATTTTCGCCAGCCAAGACATTCTTTATTTCATAAAATTTTAAAAATTCTTGTTGAAGAATGTCTATTGTGACAGCTTCTGGGTCGGAGCAACGCGACTCAGAATCGTCTAAAATGTGAGAAGGCATGATATGCATTGGGGGAGCTGATGATTGTACCTGATCATCAGCTGCAAGTGCCTCTTCACTGTCAGCACTTCCTTTAGCTGATTCTTCTCCGAAGGCTGCCATAAGTGCCAGTAGAGCTTCCTCTTCTGACTCTTCATCTGACTCATACTCTCCGTCGTCATGGTCAGGAATGTCAGGAACTTCTGTCCTGGTCAGCATGGCCTTGGCAACGGCTTTCGATGCACGCTCTTCGAAGAGCTTCTTCAGCCTTTCTCGCTCATCTTTATCCACCTGTGGACATTCAAATTTAAGATGATCAGGGGATTGGCATTGATAGCAAGCACGGGGAGCTCTCTTGATGAATTTTCCGTCAGTTGAGCTTAGAGATACTCCCTGTTTCGTCTTGGCTTTCTCCAGGAGAACGGCCAGTCTCTTCATCTGTTGCTCAAGGTCAGCGATAGAGCTCTCGCTGCCTTTTGAGTTAGATCCCGATGTGGCTGGGATCTCTTTCTTCTGGTTGTGCTGGGCAGCAGGTCTGTCAGCATGGAAGGGCTTCTTGGTCTTCCATTTGAAGTCCTTCTTGACGAAGTAAGCTTCGTCTTGAGCTTTGATGCTGGGGGATCCCATGTTCCGGATGGCCTCATTCTTGTTTACCATCTGGATATCCCACTCGTGTGCCTGCAATTGAGCAAATAACTCCTTGGGAGTCATCTTGGACAGGTCCTTCTCCTTCAGAGCTGTGGTCTTCACGAACCAGTCCTCCTTGGGCATCTTGGACAGGATCTTGGCATTAAGATCTTCATTTGAGCACTTCCTGTCCAGTGACTTTAGCTCGCTGACGATGGCGTTGAATCTCGCCTCCATCTCCTTGATGGTTTCTCCAGGCAGCATCTGGAAGGACTCGTACTTGTCCACTGCAACCTGCAATTTGTTGCGTTTCATTTGATCAGTTTCTTGACATAGACTATCAAGGTAATCCCATACTCCCTTGGCATTGTCAAACTGGAGGGCTTCCTCCATCAGTGACTCTGGAAGAGAAGCCAGGATCAACTCGTGAGCAATGGAATCCAACTGATTCCGCTTCCTGTCCTCGGCGTTCCATTCGTCTTGAGGCTTTGGGATCACAGCAGCTGGACGATCTCCTAGCTGGTGCTGTATCTTGGTGATCTCGATTGGCCCTTTCTCCAGCACATCTTTCATTTCCGGATGGATGCTCTTCAGAGAAATGAGTGACCTCTTTCGCCATGTTGCATGCTTCTCAGGCTTGTAGTCGAGTAGCTTCGGAGTATTCATCTTCGTGTACCTGAGCTAATCAACAGACAAACAAAGGAGTGCAAGGAAACGTGGATCTCGGTCCTAAGCGACTCAGAAACAATCGGTCTATAAGAACCGACTGCTCTGATACCACTTGTTGGTCCCGGTTTTTCAGAGTATAATAGATACGCAGCGGAAATTAAGTTAATTGTTTTCTTGCACTCACTACTGGCTCACTCAGCTGACAACTGGTAACTGGTACCTGTCAGCTGGTTCTCGTAAGTAGTTACACAACTGACAACTGATGAGTCAGTTGGTACTGGTGCTGTTTGCTAGATACACAGCTGACAACTGAGAAGTGTCAGCTGGTGATTCAAGACTTAGAAAAATTTAGGCCTTGTTTACACAGTTATCAGTTTTCA